>UCOH01005879.1:0-34081 GCA_900474275.1 Synergus japonicus
TATATATATATATATATATATATAACTTTTATAGTTTATATTTAACAAATTTTAGAAACTATCTAAAGATTTCGAAGGATTGTAAATAATTTCCAGGTATTCTTTGAGATTCTCTATATATGTGTTTCTCGGAATATAAATAGTGATTACAAGATTTGTATAGTATTTAAAAGATTTAGTTTGAATTTTAAAAGGACTTCATGAAATTTTAAAATATTTTAAAGAAAATTTTGAGAATTCAAAGAATTTTATAGGATTTTAAAAAGCTTGTAAAAATTTAAAGAAATTTTGAAAAGTTTTCAAAAAGATTTTGAGATATTTCAAGGCAATTTAAAGTTTTTCGTGGAATTATAAGAGATTTTGAGAAACTTTTAAGAATTTTAAGAGATTTTATAGAATTATAAATATTCTCGTGGAATTGTAAAAATTTTAACAAATTTTGATTTTATTAAAGTGAGTTTAAGTGATTATATACACTTGTGTTGGTCGATAAAATTGCAAATTTTTGTATTACATTTTCTCAAAGTACACTCTTTTAAGATTATTTTTTCCAAATTTCATAGAGATCTGAGCACTAGAACCTAAGTTATAGCTGTCAACAGCGTGCTACTCCAAGTATTCAAAATTTTAAACGCGATTATCTCGGAATGTGATTTTTCAAAAAAGGCCGTTGCAGTATCCACGATTTCTCAAAAACCATGTGTCACCTATCAATCTAATTTTTTTTAGGCAACTTTATAACAATATTATCTCATACTTGGACGAAGGAATTCCCATTTGAAAGTAAACTTTTTTTTGGGACTGAAAAAACTGAATTTTCAGTCCCCTAAAAATCAATTTTTCCAGAAAATTCATCAATATTTTTGCAAAAATATTTATTTCGGCAAATCCTTCGTCCAAGTAGAGTAAAATTATATAAACTAAAGAAAGCTCTTGGTTAAATTGATTGCAGGTGAACCATTTTCGACTTATTGTAGACATCGCGGAGGGTGTTTGATAAAAGGTGGTCTGGCTCAACGGGCGTAGTACCTACAAATGTCAATATTTTTCATTCAAATTTGGGATAAAATATTTTCAAACATGTACAAATACATGCGTAGTGATTTGCTCTTAAAAAAATTTACCATCTTTTCCAAAAAAATTCGTGAAACACCCTTTTTTCCAATAATAAGTGCGTATACTATATCCCCTTGAGGAATTTAAAGGGATTTTAATGTTTCTCATGGAATTTTAAAAGAATTCATGAGATTTTAATGGGATTTTAAGAAATTTGTGGAATTTTAGGGAATTTTGAAAAGATTTCAAAAATTTTAAAAGATTTTTTTACGTATTTTAAGGGAATTTAAAGTTTTTCGTGAAATTATAAGGGATTTTAAGAAGCTTCTTCATAGAATCACTTAAAATTTCTAGAAACCCTCTTAAATTCTTTAAAATAACTTGAAATCTATTTACATAGGTTTAAATTCTCCTGAAATCCTTGAGGCAATCTTTATATCTTTGAAATCTTGTAAAATATCTTAAAATCATTTCAAAATCCCTAGAATAATTTGAAATTTCATAAAATTTACTAGAATCTCTTAAATTTTCTTGAAATCTCCTTAAATTCCTTAGAATCACTTGAAATCTTTTAAAAGTCCTTCAAAATTCTTTAATATCCTTAAAAATCCCTTCAAATACTTAAAAAAAATGTTTAATACTCTAAAATCTTGAAACTCCCATGAACTATTTTGAAATTCTTTAAAAATTTCTTAAAATTACTTACTGTTTTGATATATTGTGAATAATAATTCCGCAGAATAGTTTTTTAATCATGATTGGGCATTGACCAGTTTTTCTTAGGTAGGGTATTTACTAGGTCATTTTTAGGGTAAACTGACAAGGTCCTGGTCAGTTTTCTTTAAGTATATATTCTGCCAAAGCGTTACAAGTCGTGTGTGGGACTTTTGTCAGTTAACCTGGTTAAGGCTACATCAGAGGTAGGTAAAACTGTCCAGACCCCTGTCAGAACCCCATCAAAGTTACTTGTACGGGTTGTCGCTTTTAAACTTGTTTTAATGAAATGAAGAGAAGATAAGAGCACGTTATTCTTTCTCAGGATGCATTCACGCGTTTCCGCAATGTGCTAACTGCTTATGTTACCTTAGAGACCACATGTCCTACACTGGTCTCACATGGTTCACGTGCCCCCAGATGGGCATCTCCACTGCTTCGGGCTGTAGAGCAGTGGAACACTGCAATATCTATTGAAAATAAGATTAATCTTATTATTATTATTATTATTAATGTAATTATTATTATTTGTTATATATATATATATTATTTATTATAATAATTATTAATGAATTTAATTAATTTAATTAATCTTTTTATTATTATTATTAATTTTATTTATCTTAAAATAAATTATTTATCACTGTTGTCTAAATGAAATTTTATTTATTAATGAAAACCTGATTTCAGGATGCATCGAAGGAGAGGGAGGTTGCGTAAGGTGCAGAGGAGGTTCTTGTTCCCGTTGCGCCTTCCTACTTCATGAAGGCTCTTGTGTTGATACCTGTCCTCCAGGTCACTCTGCAGACTGGTCAACCCGAGATGAATATATGGGTCGAATCTGCAAACAAACTGAATATATGTTCGGTCTCAGCGGGAGTCAAGTAGCCATTCTTGTTGGAGTTGCCTCTGGAGCCACAATATGCATTTTCATTATTCTCTGCGGAGTCATTGTTGTTCACCGAAGAAAAAAGAAGGCTGCAAAAATGATGCAGCAATTTGAAGACAGGTTTATTTCACATATTCCATCTACATATTTTAATGAAACGGAAGTTTTCAATCTTTACGTTAACGAAAAGCCAAAGTTATTTTTTTGTTAAAAGGACGAGACCTAAAATCTGATTGCGTTTTCTTTTTGAAAATCAATATCAAGGGATCATTCACAAAATATATGATAAATTTCCGACATCTCCCGCCCTCTCCTTCAATATTATAAACTAGCAGAAATTACCGGACGTTATTCGGAATTTTAAGAGAGTTTAATTCTGAAATGTCTAAATAATCTACGACATTTGATTTAAAATCCAGTACACAAAAAAAAAGTTTTGTTTCAAAACCAAGAGTGGGCTTCTTTTAAGATGTAACAATAAGTAGACCTACCCGGTTAAAAACTAGCTTGGCTTGCAATATTTAAAACGAACTGCTTATAGGACTACAAGTTAGATCCAATGTAGTTTAAAAAGTAGCCGGTAACCATAATGAGGGCTAACATCAAACCACTGCATGGTCTAGAAAGTAATTGATAGCCCGACGGTAGGCTAACGTCAAGCCGGTGGGTGTATAACACAGGCACACAAAAGAAAGGTCCTGGTCCCGGAACCAGACTAGTATATCCTTATGTTTTTTTGGGTCGCTGAATCCGAATCTGGTGTCCGTTTGTCTCAATCAGGTCAAGTTCAAGGTCAAATCTTGAAAAAATAGTCAAATTGATTCAAATTATTATTCCTATATATTTTTGGGGTCGCTGAATCCAAATCCGATGTACGTTTTATCCGACAGTCAAATTGAAGGTCATTTCAAGGTCAAATGTATTTATTCTGCCAAAAATGAATTTTTGACTGCAGATTCTGAAAGAACGCGAAATTTTACAAAATTTATCATGAATTTATCATGACGAAGACTGTATGTCATACTATCGATTTATCGAATGGTAAATCAATTTTTACCCACAAGAAGAGCGCAAAGAAGTTTCACTTCAAAAACATAGAAATTTTGAAAATTAAAAAAAATTCTTTGAACAGTATTTATACAAGGGGCATTTATGAAAATACGAAATTATGAGAAAATATTTATATGAAATCAGATGAAATAAGTGTGGTAATAACTGTTGGTTTTGAAGTTATAACTCCGAAGTATAAGCAACTTCAAAACTAGCAAAGGAGAGGTTTAAAAAGTACACACAGACAACAATTAGCACTTTAAACACAATTATTGAACAAAATAAATATATGCGTAGAGATTTCATTCACTCCTCACTCGGCTACACTTTATCTTATTCTGGCATCACCACAATTCTTTGAAATCTAAAGTTCAGAGGTCTAAAAGTTAGAACTAGCACGCTTTATTAGCTTCTTATTTACAACCCAAAATCTTACTTCCTCAGATCGAAGACTAACTGAGGGTTGTTTTTAATACGAACGGCTAACAGTTAGCCACAATTGTGTAATATTTTTTTTAGTAATACTTTTTTTTTCTGTGAGAAATACTTAGAATCTCTTAAAATTTCCAGAAACTTGTTCAAATTCTTTCCAATTCTATAATAACAATTAGAATCCCTTTTATATACTTTTAAATTAAAAATCTCATAAAATTCCATGAAATCATTTTCAATCCTACAACTCTTACAAACATTTTGCAATTCCTTAAAATATCTCGAAAACCTTAGAAATCGTTGAAATTCTTTGAAATCTTTTAAAATTCTTATAAAACTCTTAAAATTTTTACGAATTTCAAAACATCTAGAATCCCTTTTAATATCGCTAAGAATTCTTAAAAGTCTATTAAAATTACATAAATTCCATTAAAATTTCATGAAATATCCTAAAATCCCTTAAAATTCTACGAAATCTTTTTAAAATCCAAAAACTCTTTTGAATTTCGTAAGAATCACTTAAAAATCGTCAAGAAGGAAAATAAATAATCGCACGCGTTCAACACGTGTTGGTTTGCTAGTAGTTTGACTAGTTAGGACTAAAAAAACGCAGACACAATTAATAATCTCTTAATTTTTATTTTTGTTTTGTTAGTGCTGAAAGAAGAGAATTTTTAAAGCACTTAGCAAACCTCAGGGGAGAGGGAAACACATTCCTTTCAATGCTCAATGACACTCGAAGACAGGTCAGAGAGTTACACTACTCAGGAAGCAATGGGGATGGAGCTGTTGGAATTCAAGCCTATAGGTAATAATAATACACGCCAAATAAAATAATAAAAGTAAGGTACTAACATTTCTTAAAAGTATTAATAAAAATTTGAATTTTATTTCCAGGCCCGTTCTCCGAGATCTTGCCAGGATCCTTGTACTGATCAACAGAAGAGACGATGAGATACCAATGCCTCCCGACGATTGGCAGAGGCTTCTAGCTTGGGCCGAGCGACTTCTCCGAAGATACAAGAGACACAGCTCTCCCCAAGTGAGTTTCATCAATCGATAATTTTCTCAAATCAATTATCAATTCAATCCACTTTTATCTAAAGTCTTTTTCAATTTTTACATGCAAGTCTCTAAGAGACGTTGGTGAGTTGAGCAAGTTAGAATTCACTATTCCTGAACTCTAGCAGGGTTTATTCTAAGGAATTGGATTGAAGTTTCAAACGTCTAGTCTGACAATTTTTTATTTGTATATTTATTGGAATAAAAATATTTTTTAAAAATGTTTCCACAGTTTTCAAAGCCCAAAATTTTTATTTATATACTGGCAGAAATTTATCCAACAGTGTCCGGAATTTTAGGAGATTTCTTAAAATTGAAAAGAATTTTAAAGAGGTTTTAAAGTATTGTAAAAGATTTTAAGTAATTTGAGGACTTTTTCTGGATTTCAAGAATATTTTTTCCAATTTAGATTTCCAGAAATACATATTGAAGGATCTTATGACATTTCGTGTCATTTTCAGGAAATGAAGAAATTTCAAGAAATTAATTAAGGGACTTCAAGAGCTTTCAAGGGATTTTACGTGATTTCGTGATATTTTAAAAAGAGATTTTAATGAACTCCACGGAATTTTGAAATATTTCAAACAATTTTAGAAAATTTAAAGAAGATTTAAAAAATTTGAAATCACATAAAAATATTTTATGATTTCGTCTATATTAGACTAAATTCTTTGAAATTCCTTAAAGTCACTTCAAATCTGATTAACTCCTTTAAATTAAAATATTTTGAAATCTTGCGACAACTTTTGAATATCTTTAAATCATTTTAAACTTTTTTGAAAATCCTTTGAAGTTGCTTCAAATCTCCTGAAATCTCTCGCAATTCTTAGAAATCTTTTAAAATATATTAAAATAACCTTTTGAAATTCCTTAAACTTTCACGATAAACCTTAGAAATCGCTGAAATTCTTTGAAATCTTTTTAAATTCTTAGAAATCTCTTTAAATTTTTACGAATTTCAAAACATTTAGAATCCCTTTTAAAATCGCTAAGAATTCTTAGAAGTCTATTAAAATTGCATAAATTCCTTTAAAATTTCACGAAATATTCTAAAAACCCTTAAAATTCTACGAAATCTTTTTAAAATCCTAAAACTCGTTTGAATTTCGTAAGAATCACTTAAAAATCGTAAAATTCCCTTAAGGTGGTCGTCTCATGTGATGGGTCAGAAAAATCGATTTTCTTTTTTTTTTCACAAATCGCTTTCTAAAAACATTTAGAATGTGTGTGTGAAAGGATTTTTGGCAATTCAGATTCGTTAAGAAATGGAACAGATTTTTATTTCATTCATACCCAAATTTTCAAACGCGTTTTTCTCAAAACGTCATTTTTCACAACGGTTAACACGATATCTCAAAAACTAATTGACCGATTGGTCTCAAATTTTTATAGTATACTCAGGACATCTATAGTTTCAGTGTGAACCCCAATTTTTTTTCAACGCGGATGATTCATAAAAAAGTACTAAAAAAACGCTTGTCATCAGCGATTTGGTCTCATTCGCGACGTACTGTTTTTTCTTTTGCGTTTTTCTCGAAACTACTTTTTTCACACTGGTGTACATGATATCTCAAGATCTACTCAACCGATTTTGTTAACATTTTAAACACATGTTCTTTATACTATTATCTATCGTGTGATAGATAATATGAATAAAATTAGAAGATAAATGAATAAAAATTAGAAATTTTTTTTTAAACAGCTGTCATTTCTACAAAAAATTAAAAAAAAATTTTCCCCTACGTCACACGATAGCGATTACCTTTCTAAATAAGCAAAAAAAAATTTTTTTTTTGAGATAATGCCTGATCAAGAAACTAGGTACATCATCAACAAGGATTGGCTTATATCTCCGCCATTTAAAAATTTTTTTAATTTGTCATTGATTAAAATTATACATAAAAGTACTATGTATATATATATATATATATATATATATATGTATAATAACAATTATTTTAAATAATTTATGACTGCGTCAAAAAAATGCTTATTGCTTCCTCATAGAGGAGACAAAATCCAGTTTCCTAAAAAAGGATGTTTTGAACATATTTCAAGGGCAATATATCTAATATGATGATCTGAAAAAATGTCCGGATGTATGTATGTATGTATGTATGTAGGTATGTATGTATGTTTGCGTGCGTATGTGTGTGTATGTGTGTCACGATCTAGCAATTTCTTGAAAACGCGTGGAGATAAATTGATGATATTTGCATAGTTATTCCACTATATACCTAGTTGAATTTCTTATAATGATTTAACAAACTATTTAATTTCAAAAGTTTTATGTACTTTTATAATTTTCGTAAAATTCATTTTTCCACTATAATTTCTCAAATATTGAAAATTTAAAGCTGGTGTAAGGGAAATGAAGATTCCTTTCATCGAGACGAATCGATTGACCTATATGATTAATGTATTTCATTAAAAAATAAAAAAGTAATGCTTCATTAATTTTTTAAAAATGAATTTTTCAAATATAACTGGAAATATAAATGGAAACAAGTAATATCGAAGCTTAATGCTTCCTCTATGAGGAAGCATTAAGGTGACAAGGGCGCTCCTTTATGTGAACTATGCGAACTAGATCATTGATGATCTCGATCTCAGTTCTTTATATATACTATATTTATTTTTTAGCGACCGCTCTATTATGGATTGGCGCTGCATGGTCAACCAGCTGATTTATTTTGCCTTTACTTCCCGAATTCAAAAGTTGTATCTACACTCCTATGTACAAATGTCAGCCCAACCTTGCTTTTTGCTTTCTATTAGAATGTCTATTAAAAAAAACCTAACGAACTAAAGAACTAAAAGAGCGAACTAGTTCGCCATAGGACTGTGAAATAAATTGAGCGCTCCCAATGACGACCGACTATGCCCAACTCTACTATTTTCCCACGCGCCAGGGTCGTGTAACCCCTTAAATCGCATAAAATATTTTAAAAATCAGAAAAAATCTCATCAAATGCTTTAAAATTATTAGTAATTTCATAAAATTTAATAAAATCCTTAAAGATGCGATTGTCTCTTAATAATCATTAAAATCTCTTGAATTCTCTTACTGAAAATTGCATGATAAAATTTAAAATCCCTTAAAATCATTTAAGATTATCAGAAACTTTTCGTTTCGAAATTCTACGATAAGATTTAAAATTCCGGTAACCTTTTTAAATCCTTTAAAATTCCACAAAAATTTTCAAAATCATAAATCTTTTGAAATCCACATTAAAACTCATGAAAATCTCTAAAAATTCCTAGAAACATCTTGAAATTCCTTAACACTCAAAATCCCTGTAAGTCATTAGAAATCTCGCCAAATTCCATGAAATATTTATCAATTCTACAAAATTTATTAAAAATTTGAAAAATCTCTTGAAATCTTTTAAAATTATTAGAAATCTCGTAAAAGTCCATCAAATCCATAAAAATTCCACAATATCTTTTAAAAATCGACTAATCTCTTGAAATCACTTTCAATTTTTTAAAGTTCCTTAAAATTAAATTAAATTGCTTAAAATATCTTAGAACTCCTTGGTCACTTAAAATCTCTTAAAATTTCTTAAAATCCCAGGCAATTCTGGATTTTCTGCTAGTAAATAAATAAAAATAAAAAATATTTTTTGGAATTCTTTTATTTTGATATTCTTAATCTAATAAATGTGAAAAATAAAAAATTAAAAAAACTTCATCAGACTAGAGACGTCTGAAACTTCAACCTAATTTCTAAGGGCAGATTTTAATTATGAAAGTTTGAAAGTTTAGTTTCACTTATAGAGAGTTTAATCTTTCGATTTGAAAGCTTACATGAAGGAAGGAATGAAAGGAATGGAATTTACTTTGGGTTTTAACTTAAAATAAGCCCTGAATAGTCTCATACTGTTGCTTGCAAAAATTTTTATCCAATTTCAAATTGATTTTCCAAAAATTAAGGCAATACTGATAATTGATAATAATTGTCTTTATTTCATAGGTCGCCCAGCTGGTAACTTTCCTTCAACAACCAACAACATCAATTCAAATAGCAACTCCTCAGCAAATTTCGATATCCCAGCCCTTTAAAACCTTTGAGCCCAGGACGACACCGACGAATCTCACAACATTTCAAGCAAACTCTCCACTCACGACATTCCAAGCCAGCGATAAATCTAGCATTAGTCCATCAAGTTCAAGCCTAGGGTACACGAAAGATAGTCCCGTATGTTCCAGTTTAGGTCAAAACAGCTCCAGTATTTACAACGAGAAACTCAGTCTGAACGGATCTACAATTGGACAAACGACACCTCTGGTATATTCTAAAGACAAACTCTCGAAACCTATGGAGTCTCATCTTCAAGAACTCGCTATTTCGCCTTTTAATCACGCCTACAATCCTGAGAATTTGAGAGATAATAATCACTTAGATAACAATAAAGAATCGAGCGAACTTGATCATGAATTAAGTCCTCAGTGGGAATTCGAGAGTACAATGGAAGCTGCCAACTACACCATTTTGTCTGAGTGGTCGCCAGGTCGTGACTATCTCATCGACGATTTCATGATTTTGGGTTTCCGACCTCAAGATGAAATCACCACGGAATTGTGAATTTACGCTTCCATACAAATTCCTTCCAAATCCCTTCTTCCGAATCTTTTCTTCTGAATTCTGCTTTCAGAATTCGAAAAGTGTGTATTATAGTGATTTTAGACTTGCAAATCCCAGTTTCGGAAAATAACCCCTCCACTGTTATTCTTTCCACGACCAGAGATTTGATCTGCAGTATACTGCCGATTCGATTAGATTTAAGCGTTAGCATATCGTATAATATATCTTGGAATCAAGCCCCTAACTTTCAATCTGACCAGGTGTTTAGTACAGTTTCGGATTTTGTACTATTCCTTTCTTTATTTGGACAAAAATTCTTCAAATTATTATAAAGAAATTTAAGTAATGTATTTATTATAAAAGGAAATTTAAATTTGGGAACTTCATTCCAGATTGAAAGTGAGGTTGCATTCATCGAATTGTTGCAAGACGGTCGGTTTTTCACGAACCGTTTTTCTGAGAGCTTTACGTAAATATATGAGTCCCTTGACATAAGTGTACAGGAGACCTATATTTAATATACCTAAGATTATACGAGAGTAAAAAGAGTTTACGATAATACCAAATAAGCCTAAGATTTTTGTATAAAAAGAAAGTGGTCGATTCTTATTTGTCTCATTTTTACGAGTGTGCAGATATCACGTGGTAGCTGAGTTTCCCTCTTTTTTTATACATGGAAAAGGACGATTAGTTTCAAGTAGAAACGCGGAATCTTCGTTTACACGGGAATGTCTTCGAGAGAAAGAGGAGGAAGTTTTTGATTGTATTTATAATCATTCTGGGTATGACTTTTGTACGCATAGATTTTGACCATTAGGTCTTTTGTATATAGTATTGTAAATAATGGTTAATATTTTAATATAACTTTCAGCGACTGTCGGATATACGATTAAAATAAACTAGCTGTGAATTCAATATCTGTATTTTATTTAACTGTATTTATGTTTTTTGTGCTTATTTTTTGAGCACTTTGCTTCAACAATTTTACAAAAATTATAGAAATGCATAAAAATTGTAAAATTCATATTGCGAAAAAACCTTAAACATGTTTTCAGATATTAGTTGTGTAAATAAGCCATACAAATTTATTTAATTTTTTCTGAAACTGTCTTTAAGTTATAGTCGCGACAATCCATACATACAAATGTAAATTAAGGGTGTTGGAGCCAAGTTCTAATCTAAAAATTCTATTTCTTCATTTTAATTAAGGGGTTAGTACCAAAGTTTTCACCTTTTTTTAAAAAAAATTTTTTATCAAATTAAAATTTATATTACAGATCCTAATTTTTCACACATAATTATAGATATAAAACACTATTACAAATTATTATTATCATTTTTTTTTTTAATAATAAATCTGGCTGGTAAGGCTGCCGGAAGTTACCCATTTTAAAAACTGGCGTGTATGATTTAGAAAAAACTATTGGACCGATCTGGCTGAAATTTGGATATGTTATTCTACACATTTGCCGCTATCGCATGAACCAAAATAATTGAAATCCGAAAAAAAATAAATACAAAATGGCCGACTTGAAAATTTTTCACCTTTTTTTTAACCTAAATTGTTTTAAAAAGGGTTAAATATTAATCAATAATTATGATTTTGATTTATGCCATTACAACATATGTGTAGAATAATGTATCCAAATTTCAGCCCGATCGGTACAATAGTTTTTTCTGAATCATGCACGCCAGGTCGAAAAACGTTGTTTCGAGAAAAACGCGTTTAAAGTTTTTGTTCTAAAATATACATAGGGTAATCCATTTTAATCTACAACTATCTTCTAAAATACTTGATTTACGAACAAATGATTTAGACAAAAGTTGACCAGGATCGAGAGGGCCATTTAACTTTACCTTAAGTTTTGACCTTGAGTTCAATTTTCAAGGTCATTTGCTTCAAACGAGCGCCAAATGCACGTTCGGCGCGTTCAAGATGCTTACGTTGTTTTGCATTTTTCGATCTGTTCTCGATATTTAAAACCAAAATAACGATTAACCCAACGATTCTACATATATTTATTATAAGAATTTGAACTTTTTAGAAAATCAATTTTTCAAAAATATTCTTTGATACTAACCCCTTAACAAATATTAAATTTGGAATCTTTTCCCTCTGTAGAATTCATCAATTTTTACCTAGAATTTTGCGTACAGAGGGAGAAAATATCTCATTCAAATATTTTTTTCAGTAAAATGAAAATATTAAATTTTGAAGTCAGATTTTGAGTTCTCCGTTTTATGGAAAAAGTATCGAAACTAAATATTTTTCACTCTGTAGGTATGCAGTCTTATATTTGAAAAAATATTAGCGTTACAGAGCGAAAAAATATTTATCTATAATTTTCGTTTAGTAAAATGGAGAACGGGATTTTTAGCTTAACACTTTTGTCCAACGCCCTTAAGACTAAACAAATAATAATTCTTTAAACGTTAATGTTTACATATATTTTAATTACTTGCAAATAAAGTTGACTACCACTTGAAATTACTATTTCCCTTATTGGAATTACCAGTAATATTATTTTCATACGGGAATTTGAATTTTCCGGAATTTTTCTTTCGATATTATTTCTCAAGCGGAATTTGGTTTTTCGGCAAAAAGATGTTGTCTCATTCAAGTTATCATGATATTTATTATTTCGCACCATTACGTAATTGATGTATGTATGATACCTACAGTGTTGGCTAAATCCTAAATTAAAGAAAAAAATATTTATTTTTAATATAAATATTAAAGTTCGTTTAATTAATTAATTAATTATTTATAATATGACATATATATATATAATTTTATATTTTAATAAAAATGTTATTGGATTTTTAAATTATTGTATATAAAATTAAACAGATTTTATTTTTAAATAATAAATTATAATCTATAAATTTCTAATTAAAGGGGTAGGGTTAAATTATAAATAAAGTAATATATTAAATAAATAAAGAAATTAAGGGCATGTATTACTTACTCGATCCCTACCTTACCGACATTTTTTTCTCTGTAACGCTATGTCTACATTTATAAAGATATCAAATTGAAAATTTATAAAAGTAAAAAAAATTTTTTTGAAAAAATGTCAATATTTAGGACCAGACAAACGTACCTTAAGGCATTAGCTTCAAATATAGAAATCTTCAATGTGGTATCTCAATAAATGTAGACGTAGGGTTACAGAGAAAAAATATCGGTAAGGTAGGGATCGGGTAAGTAATACATGCACTTAATTAATTGAAGAAAAATTATATATATTAGTATATTTTAATTTTTGCAGTAACTTGTAACTTATTAATTTTAGTTACTTTGCAGTTACTTTGTACATTTTGTATATCTTTTTTGTATCGGGTTAATTACTTAATTAACATTTTTCTTATAATAAAAAAAAGAAGAGATTAAAGGCTCGGCTTTGAAAATCACGCGGTTTTAAAACCTTCGGATTTCTGTCTGCTTTTTTATTTACTAAACTAAGCTGTTTTTTTTTAAATAATATTTTGATGGATTATTAATATTTTTATAATATTAATATAATAATAATTAATAATTTTAGTAATCTTATGTTGATTATTTCTACTTCTAAATTTAAAATTTAAGAAAGAGAGAAAAAAGTAACTTTTTAGGTAACTTGAAATAACTTTATCTAGTAACTGTAACTAATTACTTTTTTTCGTTAAATAACGTGACTTTAACTAGTTACTCAAAAAAAAGTAACTTACCCAACACTGGATACCTAACTAATGTAAAATAAATGAATAAAAATTAGTTCATGTAAATAATAAATTCAAATCTTCGCGCGACCTGCGCATTAGCAAACTGTCAGATGCGCGCGCAACTTCCGGGTGCGTGCACTCATAATAATAGGAAACTCCTTATTTTCCACTTTTTGATCGCTGAAATCGTCTAATTCTCGTAATTTTCGTCTGAAAAAGTTAATAAAACCATAATTTTCGCGATCGAGAAACCCATTATGAAGCCGTATATAGTCATAAATTGTTGTTGTGGACCCCGCCATCCAAGAGTGTTCGTGTCGTAAGGGGGTGACGAGGGCAGCAGAGGAGGGCAGTCAGTGGGTCGCCATGACAGGCTCAACTTATTTTCTGAACCCGATAGTGAATATGTGCGAGTAGTTTCACTGTAATTATTGCGAACTGAAAAAGCTAAATCGCATTTTGAAAGTGCGTGTCGTGGTGTGGTTTCTGAATGCGGTTTTGAAACATTTGAAAGCAGGTGGCGAGGATTTTGCTTGTGGGCATCGTTGGTGAGGAGAGACGGAGGAGTCCCCCCTGCTTCAATCAAGACCAGAATCGTGATGCCAGATCCGCCCTGGAGTTCACCACGTGAGTCCATTTTTCAAAGTCATTAAGTCCTACCAATGTCCTGTCAGACATTTCCTTGCAGGCATTTCCTGCCAGAGATATGTCTCCCTTTACTGCTAATGTTCATTGCTAAATCGAGACTCCACCATCTTGTTTGATCTTGTTGCCTTCAACTTGTTCGTGCCTGCCTGAATGTCTGACTGCACAACCAAACCAGAAGATGGTGCCTTGGCCCGATCTCGCCCTTCCTGGATTGTCCCTCCCTCTTTTCCTAAGGGAAAACTTTTACTCGGAATCTTTTTTTTTCTTTTTTTTTTTCTTTTTTGGAGGTAACTCGGTTCCGGGAGATGCTATCTGATGAGTCACCTTCCCGCTTTCAGAATAAGCTGTAAGGAATATTTTCGAGTTCATCCTTATTCAAAGTTATTTCGAAACTTCCAATTTAGACTAAAATACCAATTATTCTTATTGAGATTGTCGGTAATTTTGGATGAATAGAGGTAGTTATTTTTCTATTTTTATATTATTCCGACATCAATGGACTTGTTTTTTACATGTTGTGTTATAAAATTGTATAAATTCTACAAAAAAGAATGTGTAGATATTTTATATGCTTCACGAGTTTTTATTAAATTTTTTTTTCCACATTCTAACGTGTAATTTATAGGTGAATTTATTATATGTATATGGTAATTATTCCAATTGGTTTATCACCTTTATCACTACGTCACTACTCTGATACAAAAAATCTGTTGTTTGGAAGATCAGCTGCTTCATCTAGCATCTTTTTAAAGCGTAAACCTTGAAGTTTTCTAAGGCTATTTATATGTTTTTTTTTTTTTTTTTTTTAGAAAAACGAATGCAATAATTGGAATATTTTGTATGTTTAACTTCTTCTAAGCTATCTTTTATAAATTTAATACACGATGAATATAATTTAACTTTTTACAGCTTCCATAAGTATCGACGTTTTTTCTTGTAAATATTTGCTTTCGCAAGCTAAAATTACTTATTTATGTTCATGATAGAGAACATATATTGGAGAAATTCAAATATAAGATAATAACTTGTTGAAACGCGTTTTCTTTTCTGTTAAGTTAATTTCTCTTTCTGTTTTGAATTTTAGAGCAGAAAATGGAGACTATCTGAAGGGATTGACAGGTGGTTTTCATTGAGTGAGCAAAAATGAATAGCGAGCAGCATGCGCTGCCAGCGACTACGCAGGCACAGCAAGAGGTGAGACTCACACTTGATTTTCCGTAGGCTTTTTGTCGAATTATAAATGCGCATTATATCATTAAGACAGATAAGTTGCAAAATTGCTGTAACTTTAAAATTCATCCTTAGAAACTCAGTTAACCGTAAATTGCAACTATATTTTTCTATATTTACATGAAAAATTAGTTGACTTACAACTTCTCAAATGTTTTTTTAACTTTTCTTTGATTGTAAATAACAAAGATTCTTCTGCAGTATGTATTATGATTATGAGTATCAAATGCGAATTCCTGCAGTAGAAAACCAAAGAATTTCAATTAATTAATTTTTTTTTATCTATATGTATGCACAGTTGGCCACATGTCAGGGAAGTCAGGGAAGTGCGAGTAGTAGTCAGGGAAAATAGAAATTGACATTTATGTTAACTACTAGTTATTTTTGCTGTATTACATATATATAATTTTTATAGTTTATTTAACAAATTTTAGAAACTATCCATTTAAAATTTATAATCCATTTCGAAGGATTATAAATAATTTCCCGGTATTCTCTGAGATTATAATGATTCCAAGAGATTTCCAATAATTAAACAAGTTTTTAAACCATTTCTAGGAATTTTAAGGGATTACAAGAAACTTGTATAATATTTAAAAGATTTAGTTGAATTTTAAAAGGACTTGATGAAATTTTAAGAGATTTTTAAGGAAGTTTAGGGAATTTTAAGAATTTTAATGACATGTGATAATAATTAATTTACAACTTTACACTCGCAATAATAAATAATTTTTCCTAAAACTAGGTCATTTACGTCCGTTTCGTACAGACGGAGCTAAATAATCTAATTTTAAGAAAAAATATTGATCACATGCCCTTAAGGAATTTTAAAGTTCCTTGAGAAATTTTAAAGGACATCACGAGATTTTTATGATTTTCTAAAGATTTTGTGGAATTTGGAAAAGTTTTCAAAAATTATAAAAGTTTTTTTAACGTATTTTAAGAGATTTAAAAGTTTTTCGTGGAATTATAAAGGACTTTTAAAAATTTGTAAAATTTTAAGAGATTTTAAGGAATTATAAATATATATTTTTAAGAGATTTTGTATAAGATTAGTGCTATGTTAAGTTGGCACAACACTATAGTCAGATTAACATATAAACGATGTCATAATGTAAAGCTCATTTAAGGCTCATTTAATGCCCTATTCCGAAATTTAATGCTCAACGCTTATTATTCAAAAAAAGCTGATTGCGCTAGCTTAACGTTAAGCTGGCACCACCGCACTAGTAAAAAATTAATTAACACTTTTCTGATAATACCATAATTTAAGGCTCTTCAAATTTCAAAGGCCGAATTTTGTCAGAATTTTTTTTTTATAAAAAAAAAAGCTAATTGCGCTAGCTTAACGTTAAGCTAGCACAACCGTACACGTAAAAAATTAATTTATTCATGTCTGATAAGGCCATAATTTAAGGATTATTTAAGGCTCTTCAAATGTCAAAGGTCGGATTTTGTAATATTTTTTTTTTTACAAAAAAAGCTGATTGCGCTAGCTTAACGTTAAGCTGGCACCACCGTACCTGTAAAACCCGAAAAAAAATTAAATAACGCATTTTTAATAAGGCCATAATTTCAGGCTCATTTAAGGCTCTAGAAATATCAAAGAACGGAAGTTGTCCGATTTTTGATTATTAAATTTTTTTTAAACGAATATGTGTTGTGCCACCTTATCGTTGTGGAAAATCCAAGAATGAGTGAATCAAATCAAATTTTACCTCTGGCATAATTTAAGGCTCATTTAAGGCTCCAGAAATATCGATTGAAAAGTTGAAAAAAGTTTGTTTAAACAATTTCTCGAAAAATTTTTTTTACCAACTTGTGTTTAACATGAATACACTTCGTTAAGCTAGCATAACATATTTTTTTTTTCAAAAAAAGTAATAAATAAAAAACCTGACAAGTTTCGTTTTTGGATATTTCTAGAGCCTTAAATGAGCCTGAAATGTTGATGTTAAACACGAGTTAATAAAATGAATTTTTCGAGAAATTGTTTAAACAATAATGGTTTAAACAAATTTTTTAAAACTTTTCTCTCGATATTTCTAGAGCCTTAAATGAGCCTTAAATTATGTCAGGGGTAAAATTTGATTTGATTCACTCATTCTTGGATTTTCCACAACGTTAAGCTGGCACAACACATATTTGTTTAAAAAAAAAACTAATAATCAAAAAATCGGTACGGTGGCGCCAGCTTAACGTTAAGCTAGCGCAATCAGCTTTTTTTATAAAAAAAAAAAATATTACAAAATCCGACCTTTGACAAATGAAGAGCCTTAAATAATCCTTAAATTATGGCCTTATCAGAAATGAATAAATTAATTTTTTACGTGTACGGTTGTGCTAGCTTAACGTTAAGCTAGCGCAATTAGCTTTTTTTTTTATAAAAAAAAAATTCTGACAAAATTCGGCCTTTGAAATTTGAAGATCCTTAAATGAGCCTTAAATTATGGCATTATCAGAAAAGTGTTAATTAATATTTTACTACTGCGGTGGTGCCATCTTAACTTTAAGCTAGCGCAATCAGCTTTTTTTGAATAATAAGCGTTGAGCATTACATTTCGGAATAGGGCATTAAATGAGCCTTACATTATGACATCGTTTATATGTTAATCTGACAATAGTGTTGTGTCAACTTAACACACCTTTTAGTGCTGTGTTAAGTTGGCACAACACTATTGTCAGATTAACATATAAACGATGTCATAATGTAAGGCTCATTTAAGTCTCATTTAATGCCCAGTCCCGAAATTTAATGCTTAACGTTTATTATTAAATAATCTGACAATAGTGTTGTGCCAACTTAACACACCTTGGGCCATGTTAGACTTACCCGATCCCTACCTTACCGACATTTTTTTCTGCAACGCTACATGTACATTTATTGAGATATGTAATTGAAAATTTCTAAAATTAAAGAAAATATGCTAAGATGTGTTTATCTGGTCTTAAATTTTTTATAAATGTCAATATTTAGGACTAGATAAACGTACCATAATGCTTTAGCTTAAATTTTAGAAATTTTAAATTTTATATCAATAAATGTAGACGTAACTTTGCAGAAAAAAATGTCGGTAAGATCGGTAAGTAATTTTGACATTTTAAAAATGATTTTAAGGAATTTTAATAGTCCTCATAGAATTTAGAAAAATTTTGAAGTAATTTTTTAGTTTTGAATGATTTTGTGAGATCTTTTATTTCAAGATTCATTTCAGAGAATTTCAATGAACTTGACGAGATTTTTATGATTTGTAAAATATTTCGTAAAATAATTGTAAAGGACTTCATGGAATTTTAAATATTGTGGTGAAATTTTAAGATATTTAAAGAAAGTTGTTTTTAGGAATTTCAATAGGTTTCCAATAATTTAAAGAAATATTTGTGCATCTTAAGAGATTTTAAGAGATGTTTAGGAATTCTAAAAGATTTGAAGGAATTTAAAGTATTTCAAAGGATTTTGAGGAGTTTTAAAAAGATTAGTGAAAATGGAAGGGATCTCATGAAATATTAACAATTCGTGGAATTTTAATATGTTTCTAGGAATTTCAAAATATTTCAATGAATTTTAAGAGATCTTTTCAAAAGTTGTTGTAAATTCGAGTGATTTTTACGAATATTATATGTAAAAATAAGTATAAATTTTCAATAATAATACTATTGAAAATTTATACTTATTTTTAATACTTTCTGTCAGGGAAATTTGTCTGAAAGTCAGGGAAATGGAAAAACTGAATCTTGTGGCCACCCTGTATGCATAATAAAATTCTGTTTAAAAAGTTAGCACTGCTACAGAGCGAAAAATTTATTTAATTATCATATATGTTGAGAGAAACGAGAAAATCCAGGAAATCGACTTTTGAGAGTAGAATTTGGATCAAACACCCTAAATTATATTATGAACTTGTAGAAAAAAATTTTGATAATTTTTAACATATTAAAAAAACCACTAATGTTGAAATAATTTGAATCGAATTCGAGCATTTGTTAATTGGACTAAAGCCTGTTGCATGCTATTGCATGCCCTATCGATGTTGTACAAATGTCTGAATGTATATCGGTAGGAAGTAAATGCAGTTCAAGGCGGTCGCTCTTCGTATCCTGGTGGTTTGGCTACTGCGACCAGTCTTGGAAGTGTAGGGAATACCCCGCATTCGTCCGCGGACCTGCGTGTAGGTACTGCAGTAGCGTTAGCTTCCTCAGTAGCCAAATATTGGGTCCTCACCAATCTATTTCCTGGACCAATACCCCAGGTCTCAGTTTACCACCATCCCCACCATAATTCCTCGCATAGAGGTGGTGGAGGTGGGGAAGCTCCTTCTAAAGAGTCATCATCCTCACTCAACCAGGAAATGGCCTTGGCCTCCAGTTCCCATCATCAGAATACAGCTTCGCACCATCATCATCAACCGCCTGTTAGTACTAGCAGCCATCACAGTTCGTTGCAGTCTAATACACAGGTTTGTTTACGTAGATGCATGTAATTATCTTGCACTGTAGACGACTGCGAGTTGACACAGAATCGATCAATTCTGCATTTTAAAAGTATTTAATTTAAAAAATAATAAAAGCAAATGCAGATGAGATGTGTCCGGCTTGCATGGGGCAGACTATACAAATATTTTTTTAATTTTTGTCAGAAACTAGATTTTCTATTAAGTGCAAGTTTAGAAACATGAAAGTAACTTAGTGGAAATATATAATTGAATCGTTCTTTCAGCAGATCCCAGTTTCTCTTCCTGGTTTGAACCTAGACGGAAGTCATATTCCGACGAGTCATTTACAAGCTGCGCATGCTCAGATGCAGCAACAGATGCAGTCCCAACAACAACAACAACAACAGCAGTTGCATCAGCAGCAACAACAGCAATCCCAACAGCAGCAGCAGCAACAAGCACATCATCAGATGCAGAATCACCAGAATGCCCAGAATAATGCACAAGCTGCGCAGAATCAAAATTCTCAAAGAGACGATAAGATTAAGGACGAGAGTGGAAGCTGTACAACTGAACGTTGCAGTGACAATCAGGTGCACTGCCAGGTGCAATGTGATCTTCAGTTGCAAACTCCTCAGGATTTACACCAGAGTTTGATGCAGCAGCAACAGCAACAACAACAACAACAACAACAGATTGGTGTCAATATTACTGGTTCTGGAGGTGACAGTGGAAACCAAAATAATTCCGAGAAAAATTCAGACAAAAAGGAGGATATGAGACAACTTAATATGGCGCAGTAGGTTTTTTAAAATTAATAGACAATTTTTTCTGCTCTTGAAAATCTTTAAATTATGTGAAGAAAAATGGATTATTATGCGACATTGTACGACGAAGAAATCAGAACTATATTTCATTTAAATATTCAATACTGCACTGGGAAAAATATTGAGTTAATTCAGCTCTGAATCAAAGGTTACTCAGCCTGACAGATGCAGGTCAAGTTTTCACTGCTGTTTCAGCTTGAGGTCAAGGTAGTTTCTACGTTGAGATACCGAGCTGAAGAAGTGTCTGCAGATCGTGGGATTTTCGGCCCCCACCATACGATCCACGAACTCATGCTTTCTATCTCTATTAATAGGTTCGTTACTTGCTAGAGGGAGAAAGCATGAGCTCGATTTGGAGGCACTGCTTCAGCTCGGTATCTCAACGTAGAAACTACCTTGACTTCAAGCTGAATCAACTCAAAAGTGACAACGTGAACCCTTCACGCTGAAACAGCTTAAAATTTTTTCCAGTGTGACCCCTGCTGAAAGTAAACGGATTGAAACTTTATCCGTTTTAATCCGTCATCAATTCTTCATTTTTTATCCGCGACTTAATCCTTATCTATCCACGGATTACTTAGATTTAATTCTGTCTCTTTGATTCTGTAAACGGATTGAAACTTTATCCGTTTTAATCCGTCATCAATTCTTCATTTTTTATCCGCGACTTAATCCTTATCTATCCACGGATTACTTAGATTTGATTCTGTCTCCTTTCACGGATTAAAAATTTATCCATTTGAATCATTGCCTATCTTCTTTAATCTACTCTTTACAAAATATATTAATAGCACATTTTTACTTTGACGACGGATTTAAACGGATAGTTATGGATATATTATTTTTAGTTGGATGAAAAAGGACACATAAGGATAGACAAGGTGTCTACTAACGGGCAAAGGGTTAAAGCTGTTGGAGCAACGGAAAAAAAATGTTATTTTTTACTTTAGATTTTCAGACCACGAAAAAAACATGATTTTAAATGCCGTTTGGCAAGGAAGTATTTCTCGATGAGAAAAATGGGGCTTAGCATCTGTTTTTTGAAAAAAGTAATTTGTTTGGCTAAAATGGAAAAGTTTCGGCTAGGGTCAGGTTTTAGGTTAGGTTAGCCGAAACTTTTCCATTTTAGCCAAACATATTTTTTCGAAAAACAGATACTAAGCCCCATTTTTCACATCGAGAAACATTTTCCAGCCAAACGGCACTTAAAACGCTTAAAACCGTGTATTTTTTTCGGTCTCAAAAATCGACAACTTGCGCATGTCAAATGATGGAATTCCCTCTCCTTTTTCACTGTGGCACGTGAAATATGGGGAGTCGATGTTTTTGGTACGGTGCTTAATCATGTATACAGTTTAAATTTTCCCGTAATTTTGACTCGAGTAACTAGTGCACCTAGCGACGAACAGGTTCACCTGCTTTCGTAACCTCATAACTTCCATTAGTTTGATCATTCTTCAACAAGAATTGGTTTTTCTTAAGTTGGGGGATTCCGCCCGCAATATGAAGTTGTCTGAAATGCATGTCGTTTTTAGAAAAGGAATATCGTGTGTCAGGCATAAAGATATTACAGATAGGGTAGGCATGCTATAGGCGTTCGTACAAGTGGAAACGCACGGCAAATAAGAGAGAAAGAAAATGGTGAAGGTATCAGTGTCATTGTCTACTGGCGAACGAAAGAGAGAGATACAAATACCATCCTCATTTTCTTTCTCTTTTACATGCCGTACGCTTCCCACCCATTGGACACCTCCTGTATCTCTCATATCTCTATGGTCATACGACGGTAAAGGCCTGAGTACAATCATGTACTTTCCCGTGTCCCAGTATCCTAAGGATGGTTCTGTCCTTTTCTATCGTGCGCCTGCTTATCGCCTCGTACAGAAAACATCGGCCTCGTCACGTCAAAGATATGGTTCCCGTCTGATGACACAATATACTATTTATAAAATATAAAAAATAATTATTCATGATGTTGCTGTAAAGTTATATTAAAATTTACATTCATTTGTTTTTTATTATTATTTTCTTACTGATCAGGTAATTTTGAACATTTTACGTATTTCAAATCCAAATTGTACAATGCAGAGAAATAATTGTACATTTTTTCAAAATAAGTCGAGCAGATTCTATAGAAATCTACTTTTAAGGGGTAATATACACTTGTATTGGTCGAAAAAATCGAAAATTTTTTTTATTGCACTTTCCCAAAGTACATTCTTTTAAGATTATTTTTTCCAAATTTCCTAGATATCTGAGCACTAGAACCTAAGTTATATTTGTCAACAGTGTGGCGCTACTCCAAGTATTCGAATCTTTAAACGCGATTATCTCGGAATGTAATTTTTCAAAAAGGGCCGTTGCGGTGTCCACTATTTTTCAAAAACCATTACACCTACCAATCTAATTTTTCAGGCAACTTTATAACAGTATTATTTCATACTTGGACAAAGGAATTCCCATTTGAAAGAAAACTTTTTTTTTTGGACTGAAAAAATTGAATTTTCAGACCTCTAAATATCGATTTTTTTTTTTAGAAAATTCTTCACCATTTTTGCAAAAATACTTATTTTGACAAATCCTTCTTCCAAGTAGAGTAAAATTATATAAACTAAAGAAAGCTCTTGGTTAAATTGATTGCAGGTGATCCATTTTCGACTTATTATGGACACCGCAAAGGGTGTTTAAAAAAAGGTGTTTTGTCTCAACGGGCGTAGTGCCTACAAATGTCAATATTTTTCATTCAAATATGGGATAAAATATCTTCAAACATGTACAAATAGATACGTAGTAGTTTGTTCTTTAAAAAATGTACTGTCTTTTCCAAAAAAAGTTCGTGAAAAAACCCTTTTTTTCCAATAATAAGTGTATATTATAACCCTTTAAAATAAGTATAAGAAATAAAAAAATATTGATTATTCGAAAGTTATTTATATTTTTACAGAACATTGAGATTTGACGTTTTTTGCAATTTAAAAAAATTGATAAAGTAACTTCGTCCTGGGCTCATTTTGATAGCTTTTAATTTACTTAAAAGACAAAAATGTGATCTGCGGTGTAATTAAATATAGGAAAACTTAAACTTTCATCGAAAAATAGGCGAACCCAAACTTCTGTCTGGCAGTTACAAAATTATGCGTTTTTATGCGATGACGAATCTTCTTTATTTAACTCAGACATTATGCGTTTCGCATAAAATAAGGGTTTCTAAAAATTAGTATATAATAATTGTAAAAGGATTCTCTGAAATTTTTGTAAAATATTCTTCTTTGTTTTAGGTTCCAAGTTCCAGATTTAAAACCCGGTGGTCATATGATGGATGTAAGAACAGCTGATGGCTCAGTTGTCAAAATCAGTGCTGGAAACGAACAAGATTTGGCTAAAACATTGGGTGTTGAGATGGTACAAAATATGTACAAGGTGAATGTCGAGGACATTAATCAACTCTTAGCCTATCATGAAGTTTTCGGAAAGCTGCAGAGTGAAATAGCTGCAGGAACGACCTTAGTTGGAGGAACGCTTCCTACACAGACAGTTACCACAATCCAAAATGGAACTCCCCTAGTGCAACAAGTTCAGCTGAACAAATTCGACATCAAGAACGACGGAGAAGCTACACCTGGACCTAGTGCCTCTCCTGTTACAGTGGGAAGTCACAGCTGTGATGTTTGTGGAAAGATTTTCCAGTTCCGGTACCAGTTAATTGTACATCGCAGGTATCACACAGAGAGAAAACCATTCACGTGTCAGGTGATTATATCTTGTAATTTGTCCTTTCGGTTTTCTGGGTGTCGATTGAATTAGCAAAAATATTAATCTTCTTTATATCCTTCCCTTAGGTCTGTGGAAAAGCTTTCTCAAACGCAAACGATTTAACCCGTCATGGAAAGTGTCATTTAGGAGGATCTATGTTCACTTGCGCAGTGTGCTTCCATGTTTTTGCCAATGGACCATCTTTGGAACGCCATATGAAACGACATGCAACTGACAAGCCATACAATTGCACAGTGTGTGGCAAAAGCTTTGCTAGGAAGGAGCATCTGGACAATCACACTCGATGTCACACTGGAGAAACACCATATAGGTATATTATTATTATTATTTATTTATTTTTAACAATTTACGGTTGTCATTTTTTAAATTTTACTAACAATTATGATCTGCGCGCAATTCATTTCTCGTTTTCGCTCACCTTTTTCTAGTAGAAAAAATAATTTAGAATTTTTAATTCTTGAAATATAAAATTTTGTAATTCTTTATCAAATTTCAAGAATCTCCATAAGTCTTAAAAAATTTCTTAAAATGCCTTTTTTTTCTTTCAAAATTTCGTAAAATTCTTTTAAATTTCGTAAATTCACTTGATATTCCTTAAAATTACTCAAAGCCTCATGAAATCTGATTAAATCTCGTCAAATATCTGAAAATCCACTGAAATTTCGTGAACACCCTTGAATTCCTTAAAAGTCCTCAAAAGTACTAAATATCGTAAAATCCTTTAAAATTATTAAAAATTCCATGAAATATCATGAAATCTCTTAAAATTCCTGACAATTCAATGAAATCTCCTAAAATCCCTTGAAAGCCCTCACAATATGTTAATATCCCGTAAAATGTCTTACAAGTATTTAAAATTCCATGAAATTCCGTAAAATCCCTCGAATCCGTTAAAAGTCTTTAAACTTACTTAATACTCCATACAATATCGTAAAATGCCTTTCAGGGCATGTATTACCTACCCGAGCCCTACTTTACCGACATTTTTTTCTCTGTAACGCTACGTCTACATTTATTGAGATACCACATTGGAAATTTCTATATTTGAAGCTAAAGTCTTCAGGTACGTTTGTCTGGTCTTAAATATTGACATTTAAAAAAAATTTTTTGAAAAAAATTTTTTTTATTTATACAAAAATTTAAGACAAGACAAACATACATTAGCATATTTTCTTTAATTTTATAAATTTTCAACTTGATATCTTTGTAAATGTAGATGTAGCGTTACAGAGAAGAAAATGTCGGTAAGGTAGGGATGGGGTAAGTAATACATGCCCTTAATATCCTTCAAAATCTGATGAAATTCTTTTAAATTTCGTAAAATCATTTAATCTCCTTGATATTCCTTGATATTCCATAAAATTCATTAAAATTCTACAACCTATCGTTATAACCCTTAAAATGATTAAAAATCCTTTGAAATCTTATGAAATTCCTTTAAATTTCGCAAAATCAATTAATATTACTTAAAATTACTTAAAATTACACAAAATTCCGTGAAATTTCGTTAAATTCTATAAAATTCTTAAACTTTCAATATAATTTCACCAAATCCTTAAAAATTTCTGGAAATATTCAAACGCGCCAAAATCATGGCCATGTGACGTCACGATCATAAAACTCGGATAATTTAACATACGATTTGATAGACTCGTAAGTTTAAATAGATTGTTTTCACTAATTTATTGTACAATGAGCGAAGAAAAACAGGTTTCAGCAAAACAAACTTTAAAAGGCTATCTAATATAATTTAAGTACGTTTATTTTTATTAAAAAATATGTTGGCTGTCCCTGTGAAAAATGCATTTAAGAATTAAATGTTATATACCCAGTGGGCGCGAGTACACCAAGACGTTTTTAGGACTTCCTAAAAACTTCCTAAATCAGGCCAAATAACGTTCTAAAACAATTCAATGTTCCAAAGGCGTTTTTAGAACGTTTTTGAAAAATTGGGCATTTTTAGGGAGCTCTTTAGCCTGACTTAAGACATTTTTTTGGACGTTCTAAAAACGTCTTTTGAACTTTATGCAGCGTGCGATCTTTGTAGAACGCTCGCTATTCGCACGAATCGCAAGGCGTGCGCAATAGGCCACAATGCGCACGGAAAACAGATGTGATATATGGCATATTCCGTGCATGCGTGTTGAAAAATAACTTAATATCCTATGATATATCGTTAAATCTCTGAAAATTATTTAAAATTTGATGCAATTTCGTAAGATCCTTTAAAGTTTCATAAAATTCTTCGAAATACCGTGAAATCACTTAATATTTCCAAAAACTTAATACATTTTGTAAAGCCCTTTTAAATTCTTCAACATTTTTCCAGATTCGGTGAAATCTCATTAAATCTCACTTAAATACCTTAAAATTTAATGAAATTTCGTAAAAACTTTATAATCCTAACCTTAAGGCTGATGGAATTTGAAAATTTCTCATGTGGAAAAACTCAGATCCCAGGGGCGCAACAATAACGGGGTTAAGACACCCAGCCAGTAATTCGAATATACGTACCAGCAATATGCATGTATGTAGAACTTATTAGAAGGATAATAACAATTCCACAATAAACGCACTTTTTGAGGGGTTTTAATCTGTTCCTTTTCTTTTTTTTTTTTTTTTTTTAGATTTTTAATGTGTAGGGTGGCTCCCGATACCCACTGTTTTGAGACGCTTGTTGCGCTCGCTTGCACCCTTCGGGCGCCAGCGAGCATCACGACGTTTGCACCTATTTGTTTTTAAATTACTACAAAATGGAATGGAATGCAAACGAAAGCTAATTTACTTAAGGTTCTATCTACCTTAAGGAGCACATTCTCATCAGGGCACTCGCGGTTCGCGCTCGATATTTCATGATAAATATTTAACAATATTTTTCATGATTAAAACGAAAACTACTCATCCTGTTGAAAAATGGTTCAAGGGGAACTTGTAGATCTTTTTAAGGCCAATAATTATGTTTCTTATCATTTTCTCTGTATCTCGCGTTATTTGGCTCAAAATTTGAATTTTAGATTTTTTAAGGAAATTCAAAAAATTATTATGCCTATCCTATAGAGTGTTCAAAAAGAAACATTTTTCATCTTTAGACTTTTTTTCATATCGTGCGTTGTTTGGCTTCTAATTCAAGTTTTATTTCATTTTTTTGGATTTTCAAAATATTATGTCTTTCAATTTTTTTTTTATCCAAAAAAGTCATTCAGAAAAATTGTTCGTCTCTTTGAGTACTGCGAACATCCGTCATTAGAATTTTTAAATTAAAAAAAAAAGTGGTTTCAAAAATTTTCAAAATGCTCCAACTTTTTAAACTTTTATCCAAAATGGCTGGCCAGCGACCTTGACCTACATTTTAGGACACTAAAAGAGTATAGCAAAGGACAATACAATCGGTCAATTCTTTTGAAAGTTATCGTGCTAATAAACTAAAATCTACAGACAGACAGACAGACACATGCATAAGAACATATTTTTCGGGTTCAGGGGGTCCCAAAACGTGGACATTTGATGAAAACTGGGGGGGTCAAATTTTTCACAAATCTAATACATTCTCTGATGAGAATGTAAAAATCCTTTCTTAAAAAATAGATGACCTGTCCAGTGTCCGCAGTTTATTCGTGATCTGATTGGTTGAGAGATGGTCACGTGGGATCATCACAAGTGCGTAACGTGAAGTAATTATATAGGCGCGCGAAGCGCGGTGTGATGTTTTAGTAGAGAGAAGAAATTAATAAGGGGCGCTTGATTATCAGTTTTTCGAAAACTCACTTTTATAATCCCAAAATAGTGTATAATTATTTCCTGTCAGAAACGGCGGACATTTTGACTTCCATGATGGAAGAAACTAAATATTGACAGCTGTGACAGTGGCACCCTGCGCGCGCAGCACGTGTTGACTTCCTGCTGGAGAAATTCTCCCATTGGTCAATTTAATTCGATTTTTAATCGCGCGCCAGATTACAGTCAATTGCAGAATACCTCTAGCAGGAATCAATATTTAGTTTCTTCCATCATGGAAGTCAAAATGTCCGTCGTTTCTGACAGGAAATAATTACACGCTATTTTGGGACTATAAAAGTGAGTATTCGACAAACTTATCATCAAGCGTCCCTTACTCATTTCTTCTCTCTATTTTTACATTCTCATCAGAGAGAATGTATTAGATTTGTGTAAAATTTGACCCTAACAGTTTTCATCAAATGTCCACGTTTTGAGACTCCCTGAACCCGAAAAACATGTTTTTACGAATGTGTCTGTATGTCTGTCTGTAGATTTTAGTTTGTTAGCACGATAACTTTCGAAAGAATTGACCGATTGTATTGTCCTTTGCTATACTCTTTTAGTGTCCTAAAATGTAGGTCAAGGTCGCTGGCCAGCCATTTTGGATAAAAGTTTAAAAAGTTGGAGCATTTTGAAAATTTTTGAAACCACTTTTTTTTTAATATAAAAATTCTAATGACGGATGTTTGCAGTACTCAAAGAGACGAACAATTTTTCTGAATGACTTTTTTGGATAAAAAAAAAAATTGAAAGACATAATATTTTGAAAATCCAAAAAAAAAATGAAATAAAACTTGAATTAGAAGCCAAACAACGCACGACATGAAAAAAAGTCTAAAGATGAGAAATGTTTCTTTTTGAACACTCTATAGGATAGGCATAATAATTTTTTGAATTTCCTTAAAAAATCTAAAATTCAAATTTTGAGCCAAATAACGCGAGATACAGAGAAAATGATAAGAAACATAATTATTGGCCTTAAAAAGATCTACAAGTTCTCCTTGAGCCAATTTTCAACAGGATGAGTAGTTTTTGTTTTAATCATGAAAAATATTGTTAAATATTTATCATGAAATATCGAGCGCGAAGCGCGAGTGCCCTGATGAGAATGTGCTCCTTAAGGTAGATAGAACCTTAAGTAAATTAGCTTTCGTTTGCATTGCATTCCATTTTGTAGTAATTTAAAAACAAATAGGTGCAAGCGAACGTAGCAAGCGTCTCAAAACAGTGGGTATCGGGAGCCACCCTACACATTAAAAATCAATAAAAAAAAGAAAAAGAACAGATTAAAACCCCTCAAAAAGTGTGTTTATTGTGGAATTGTATTATCCTTCTAATACTTTCGACATACATGCATATTGCTGGTACGTATATTCGAATTACTGTCTGGGTGTCTTAACCCCGTTATTGTTGCGTCCCTGGGATCTGAGTTTTTCTACGGGAGAAATTTTCAAATTCCATCAGCCTTAAAACACCATCTAACATTCCTTTTTATCTATTACGGTAATAAATATTATATTCTAAGAACTCAGAAAAAAGTTTGGTTGATTCAAAAAAAATTTGGTTGGGTCAATCAAATTTTTTGGTTTATAAAGTTTGGTTGACTGGACTAAATATTTTGGTTAATCCAACAAAATTTTTTGTTGGTTTAAAAAAAAAAGTTTTTTTGATTTTCAATATCCTTTATAACCTATTCGCAATGGAAATTAATACATTTACATAAATACAGATATGTATACACGGAGAAAACTGGATAGTCAAATTTAGGACAGTCATCTAAGATATGTCAACCTGAATATCTGGGATAGTAAAGTCGATTATCCCAATGTTCAGATTGTATATCCAGATTTTCAGGTTAACTATCTTAGAAGGCTGTCCTATAGTTTACACACCAGTTAGTCAATTTGACTATGCATTTTTCTCCGTGTAATATATATAAATACACTTATAGAAATACACACTGTTAAATAAATACTATTCACTTTCACAACGCCAACCATCAATCGAGCCGTCAACCAGTATACGCGTCATACGCGTCGCGTCGGTATGTTTAGTTAGTCAATGATATTATTTGGTTGAATCAACAAAATTATATTTTTACACTAACCAAATCATTTTCTAATAAATAATATGTTTCGTTCAACACGTTTATTTGGTTGAATCAACCAAACATACTCAAACAAATAATTACTTTGAATTGACCATATGAAATTGTTGCGTTTTTTCAAAGGAACCAAATGTTTAGTTGCGTTGATCAAATTTTTTAGTTGCAACAAACTAGGTTAAACAAACTGTTTTATTGAATCAACCGAATTTTTTCTCAAAGTGAATATAGTTGCTGTTATTATACTTCGATATGTAAACTACCGATTTTAATTAACTTTCACACGTTACACTTTTCCTAATTAATGTGAAATGTAAATAAACCGTATGTCACGTGAAAAATAAATAGGACGAGACTGTTTATAGAGCTTCACCAAAGTACCCACAATGTTCGCATTTTCGTGCTCACCGCGAATATTGGTAGCATCACTTTTTAAAGAAAGGATTTAAAAAATCTTTATAATGTTTGGAATTATCGGCTTGGATTTTAGATGTCAATATTGTGCGAAGACCTTCACTCGTAAGGAACATATGGTTAATCATGTTCGCAAACACACTGGCGAAACTCCGCATCGATGCGACATCTGCAAAAAAAGCTTTACGCGAAAAGAACACTTTATGAATCATGTGATGTGGCACACTGGAGAAACACCGCATCACTGCCAAGTTTGTGGAAAAAAGTACACTCGCAAGGAACATTTAGCCAATCATATGCGCTCTCATACCAACGACACTCCTTTTCGATGCGAGATTTGTGGTAAGTTATCTGTAAAATCTAATTTGCAAGGATGAGATCATTTTTAAAGTTTCTGTTTAATTTTGGTTATAATTTTTTTTTTTATGTTTTTAATTAATATATAATATAAGAAAAACATTTCAGAGTGGAGATTTTATTCGCTTATAAGTTTGAATGATTTCTGATACTAAAAGAATATAATAAAATGTTGATGTGTCTATTGATGATTGATATTAAAATTTGACGATATTGGATTAATTTGTTAATGTTAATGCAGGTAAGTCATTTACGAGGAAGGAACACTTCACGAACCACATAATGTGGCATACAGGCGAGACACCACATCGCTGTGATTTCTGTTCAAAGACATTCACGCGAAAAGAACATCTCCTGAACCACGTTCGACAGCACACGGGTGAGTCTCCACACCGATGCGGCTTCTGCTCCAAATCGTTCACCAGAAAGGAACACCTTGTTAATCACATCCGCCAACACACAGGTGAGAGCGGTTGGCAGATGTTCACTTCACGGGCATCCAACTAGAACGTTTGTCTCTAATAGTAGTCACATTTGTGATTAGAGGTCAGGAAGTTTAAAACTCTGGGGACTAATATATCTGACTTAGTGAATAACGCACGTACTGTTAGTCTTTGGTCGATGCTCATTCGCCAAAAACACAAGCCTCAAAAATATTCTATCTCGCGAATGTGGCAAACTGCATGCTAATTAATTTCCTAACAAAAACGGTTTTTGGGGTGTTGCGAGTAAGCTTCATCGTTTTACAATCTCACCATTATGCCTCGATGTTCTCGTCGCTATGCACACTTAATCATTTGCTATTCCATTGAAAAACACGAGACATTCACAATTCTGCCTAATACACCGCTCTCATAACATGCTTACCATCATCCTTACTACTATCCTTTTGTAAATGAATCTCCTCCGCATTGTAATGTGTCCTTGCCTTCGAAACAAATTGTGTTCATAGGCAATTCAATGATCAGTGTGGCCACATGTCAGGAAGTCAGGGAAATGTCAGGGAAATGCGAGTAGTTGTGAGGGAAAATAGAAATTGACGTTTATGCTAACTATGTTATCTTTGTCGTATTACATATATTACTTTTATAGTTTATTTAACAATTCTAGAAATTATCCAAGGATCTCGTAAGATTATAAATAATTTCCAAGGATTTTTTGAGATTCTCGAGGTTTCTGGAAATATAAAGTGATTACAAGAGATTTGTTTAGTATTTAAGGGGCTATGCTAATTTCTCGGACGAAGAAAACAGCAATTTTTTAATATTTAAAAAAAAAACTACACGTTTAATCTTTCTAAAATTTTTGCAGTATATTGTACATGTCTTTACGTATTTATCATAAAATTTTAGTGAACAAATATTCATTGGAAGCGCAGATATAAGGCGAATCGCAAAGGTCCTTTAAAAAAAGTTGAAATACGGGTGACGGTGTCGGCCATGCCAGGATGCTCGAAAAAAAAAATTTTTTTTAGTAAACTACGTGAGTTTCTCTAGAGGATGAGCCTCAAATTTTGCTGAAAAAACGCTCGTTTTTTGTTTATAAAAGTTGTAATTTTTTAGATAACAAAAAGTTGGAAGTCCATCCTCTGTAGAAACATATAATAAAGACTGTGTAAAAATTTCAGGTCTATCGGATGATTAGTTTTCGAGCTACACCGTCACCCCATTTTAAAAATACAATTTAGCAAAGCGCATTTAAAGCCTTTTTTATGGTTATATGAAGGTTTTTCACTCATTTTAAAATTTGTTTGAAAATGTCTTTTTGTTTGTTTTCTTGCCCGCAATTATAGAGCCGCTTTAAAGTGCTCCCATTCGAAGACTATTAGAGATATCGATTTAAATTTTGGGTACTTATTTTTAGGATGATTAGCTATGGAAAAATGCAACAAAAAAATGGATTTTTTGAAAATGAGAAACTAGCATAGCCCCTTAAAAGATTTTGTGGAATTTGAAGAAATTTAGAAAAATTTTTGTAAGATTTTTACGCATTTTAAGGCATTTTAAAGTTTTTCGTGGAATTATAAGGGATTTTAAGAAACTTGTAAGAATTTTAAGAGATTTTAAGGAATTATGAATATTTTCGTGGAATTTAAAAGGATTTCAAAAAAAAAAAGCTTGTCAGAATTTCAAGAAATTTTGATTATTTTAAAGTCATTTTAAGGAATATAAAAGGATTTTAATGTTCCTCATGGAATTTAAAAAAAAATTCATGAGATTTTTATGGGTTTTTAAAGATTTTGTGAAATTTCAGGGAATTTTGAAGTTTTCAAAAATCTTTAAATATTTTTATGTATTCTAACGGATTTTAATGTTTTTTGTAGAATTCTAAAGGATTTTAAGAAGCTTATAAAAATTTTGAGTAATTTTTATATTTTAAAAATAATTTTAAGAAAATTTAATAGTCCTAATAGAATTTAAGAAACATTCAAGTCACTTGATTTTTAAAAGATTTTTTGATATTTTTTATTTCAAGATTCATTTCTGAAAATTTGAAAAAACTTGTCAAAATTTTTATGATTTGTAAAAGATTTTATAAAATAAGTGTAAAGAATTTCATGAAATTTTAAATATTGTAGTGGAATTTTAAGATATTTAAGGCCATGTGATATTTAAAAATTTTTTTCAATTATTGATTTTTAGTTATACCAATTATTCTCGCACAAAAATGAATATTTTGCAGAGAAATTTTGGAGAATGATAGAGAACATTGAAACGGAGGTTTGTTGACTCCGTTTTGTTTGAAATTTGAAAAAAAAGTTCTTTCATGCTAAACTCTGTAATGTATTTGTCACTTTGAGGTTAGGTACGTTATGCTTTTTACGAGTTTATTTGTAAATTGCGAAATATTGCAGCCTAATAATTTGAACAAATCAAATATATATAAAAAGAAACCGAAATGGCCTACCTTGGTTAGTGGGCAAGACAGAAAGTTAAAATTTTAATTTTATTGCGAACGATTCCAAGCAGTAAATTATTAACTGTCAAGTTATACCAATTGGTCTCCCACTATACTGAATAC
>UCOH01005880.1:0-24398 GCA_900474275.1 Synergus japonicus
GACAAGCAACGCACGATATGAAAAAAAGTCTAAAGATGAAAAATGTTTCTTTTTGAACACTCTATAGGACTGACATAAAAACTTTTTGAATTTCCTTAAAAAATTAAAAATTCAAATTTTGAGCCAAATAACGCAAAATATAGAGAAAATGATAGTAAACATAATTATTAGTCTAAAAAAGATCTACATGTTCTCTTTCGACCATTTTTCAGTAGGATAAATAGTTTTCCATTTAAACGTAAAAAGTACTTTTAATAATATCAAATATTTTTACATTCTCATCAGAGGAAGTATTAGATTTGAGTCGAGCGCGAAGCGCGAGTGCCCTGATGAGAATGTGCTCCTTAAGGTCGATAGAACTTTAAGTAAATTAGTTTTAGTATGCAATTCCTGTTGTAGTAACTTAAATAAAAAAAAATAAGCGCCCGAAGGGCGCAAGCGTGCGAAGCGCGCATCACGGAGCGCGAAGCGCGTGATGAGAATTTGCCCTTAAGGTCGATAGAACTTTAAGTAAATTAGTTTTAGTATGCAATTCCTGTTGTAGTAACTTAAATAAAAAAAAATAAGCGCCCGAAGGGCGCAAGCGTGCGAAGCGCGCATCACGGAGCGCGAAGCGCGTGATGAGAATTTGCCCGCGAAGCGGGCAGATTTTTTATTTTATATTCAGCATTAATTTAGGATTTGCGTGAAGAAAATACTGTTCTGTTTACAGGAAATAAATAAATTAAAAAATTAAAACTAGATATGCACAGTCAAGGCAAAAAACGCCTCAATTCATGAAGTAGAAGTCTTCTTTTTCATTATCGAGGAAAAACATACCTTGAAATAAAAATTGTGGAGCCTTTTGAAGTTCCTCTAGATTTTTCATCTTGCAGCTGCTTGCTGGTTTATTTTTTATTATTCTTTCTGCGAGACTTAATAACATCGAATATATATGCAATCAGTTGGATTAAGCCAGAAACGACTATTATTAATGTTGTCCGCAATACCACGAATTAAAACGATTTGCGTTTTCGTCGTAACCGGATGTCGATTTCATTAATCCTGTTCAATGAATATCCTTTGCAGTGTATTCTGCATACTATATAGTGCGGTCAGCAGTCGTAGTTGGAATGTTACTTTGTAAAAGTGCCAGGAGTTGAGCTGACGGAATTAACATTTTAATAAGAAGCGCCAGAAGGCAGAGGGAGGACTGAAACGTATAATATACCGGACGCGCGATACCACCGCGGTATGGAAAAAAAATATTGGCAGTAAAATACATATATAGATATCGGCTCTGCAATGTGTAAATGCAGTTCCTGTTACACCTGTGATGATTATTGCGCCTTGACGGTCCTTTTTATTAATTTTAAAATTAATTCTTTTTGTGTAATTATTAATGTTAGTTCAATAGTAGCTTCAAATCTGATGAAGCTCACTGAATCTAGTACGACGGCTCCTGTCCGAATATAACCGAGTACAGCATTGCTTATCTTCGGTGATCGAACAAGAAGCCTTTAAACATTCCACATGTCCAACCGGACACTGTTATTTCAATTAATCAATTTATTAAATAGCTAGTGTTACTTTTGTACAAAAGTCCAATTCGATATTCATAATTCCTCCTCGATTTTTTTCACTCACGTCAGGCGACTTAATTTAATATTTTCCAGAAACTTTCTACCAAGAAAAGACTTTAGTTTTTTTCCTACCGAAACGCGTAAAATCTGAGACACGTGACAGTCTCTGAGGAAGCGAGCGGCTCACCGCTGGATATTATCAATTACGATGCAGATATGGTCGCTCTATAAATTATTCCGGACCCCGTGCTGGAATGAACCCGGGTAAGATCCAACGCTAGGAAAAAATCATCGTCCCTCCTACCTTTAAGAAAATAAAATACAAAAAATCAAATAAAAAAAACTCATTCTCTTCGCTCCATTCTGCGATTTTGAACCTAACAGTAGGGAGTCCCACTAGTTAAGTGCCTTCGTAACTTTAAACGTTTATTGTTAAAAAATGGTCTACAAGAGTTCGACTTTTTAAAGTTCGTATTAAATTTAGTAAAAATCGTCTTTTGATAAGTTGAAACTTTCTTGGGGGCTAATTGTTTGTGTAATTTTTTCCATTTATTTTTATTTTAACATTAATTGTATTTCAGATCAGTTTGTCTTCCTCTCACATCTCTTTTCCGATGATTTACCGTCATTTTTTCTGGGTTGCATAGAACCATTTACAAATTCAACGATATATTCTCCTTCGTCCCCGGGAGTTCTCAAGAGGGGAAATTAAAAACTCATCCCAATCCCGGGAACAGCGAAAGAGAAAGATTCAGAGTCGTGTGAGTTTTCATATATGTAGAGGAAGATCGCGTGATTTAAAGGATCGTTTTCGAAAGCACTAATTTCCTGCCATTTTGCTACTATGCCAGCCAAACCCACAAGTCATTTCCACACCTATCTATTAGAACGAGAACGAAGTCTGGCACGAGCAGCTTTTGTTGCAGCACACGTTCATCGACTGAATCGGCATCATCCTCATTCCTCAATGCAGTGTGTTCAATTTTCAGTTTGCAGCTGCGCCTCCCAAAATCATTTGACTTGATTGTTCGGAATCTCCAGCATTTAATAAGGATAATAACAATGACGAAGCACTGGGACCGAAACTTGGACCCTTATTGCAGACAGGCTCGAACAGACTATCATTTTGTCGAATTAATTGTTACCTTTCGAGAATGTATGAAGCAGCACATAATTGTCTAGGGAAAGTTCGTTCTTCAAAGGCAAAAAGGATTGTTTTTGATAGTTCCAAACTTTTATTAAGAACTGTTATAAAAAAATCCTTTATCAAAAAAGCGTTAAAGAAGTGTTTTCCCCAAACTTTGTTTAAAATTTGAGGCTTATTCTGATTTAAAAAACGCTTGTTCACTAATTTTTAGAAGCAGAAAAAGATTATAATCAGAAGAAATCCCAGTCCTTTTCTTTTCTTTTTCTTGTAAATCAGAGAAGCCCTTTTTGTCCTGGAGAGTGGAAAGGGAAGAGTCGAGAGCGCTTAAGTCGATAATTATCTGAAGGAGAAAAGAAAAAAAAATCACTATGGGAAACAGAAATGAGGATGATGGTTTGATGGACAGGAGGCGTCTCAGGGTGTAGAAGGCGTTTCCCAACCTCTTTGTTTTTGACCATCCGCCGTCTGTTGCTCCTTCAAACTTTCCTTTCGTCCCTCTTCACCTTTCACCTTTTACCAATTGAAATTTACAATTTGTTATTTAATATGAAAACCATTTCCGGAATTTCTGATCATTAGAACTTAATTCCGGATGTATTAATTTGTATCAGCTGTTCCTAAAAGCAGCGGCCATTTATATCCAGAGGACTATATCGGAAATATAAAAAAATATATATGAAGTTATTACTAAAGAAAACTTTTATGCAATGCTATTTAATAAAAAAAATCTTGAAAATTATTTATACCAGCTGGTGCGGCCAAAGTAAATGGGTGTGACCAAGAAAAGAGGGCGTGGCCGAGTGGCATCCTCAAGAATTAAAATAGGCGTGGTGAATAAGTGGGCGTTGACAATGAGTACAATCAACTTTGAAACTCAGTCCTATGTACCTTTCGTTAAATTATCAGACGCTTTTAGTATATTAATATATTAATCTTAAAACCAGATAACACATGACAGGTATCTCAGTTTGTTTCTCATTAATAATAAAAAAGTACAGAATATAAATTTAAAAAGAGAAAATACAAAATCTTAAATCGACAAGGTGTTGAAAGTTTCTTTAATGAAAATGTTTTTGCTCACAAATAGTTTGAATCGATCACGTTCATCCGGATCATAATTGGAAATCGTAGCAGTCCTTAAGTTTCTTATTCGCCAAACATTGATTCACCGACTATTAGGTGGTATACCAAGGAGGCCCGATCGCGATAAACTTGTCTGGTGATTAAGGGGCTGGTCGTAGTCCGATATAAAGGATAAGGGCTGTTTTTCAAAAAAGTTTCAGAGATGTTTGAAAAGCCGTTGCATTAACGCTGGGATGTCCTCACTGCGTATGTAATGCACACGTACTCTTCGCTTTAGCAACCAATACACACGTGTTTGGTGTGCTCCTTCATGAGAAATGGCTGACTCGTTTTACTCTCCTCCGACGATAAACCGCCGGCGTATCGTAAACCGCGGCAATGATAACGATCTCATTATACGCGTATTTATCATTTGAACGTGATTGCGATATTCCACGGAAGGTACAGCGAAAAGTGCGACTGAAACTGACCATTCGCAATTTAAAGAAAAAGAGAGAAGATTACAGTTAATCAAAATCGATATGCAATAGTATTTCCTAGTAATTTTATTGGTATTCCTAGTGATTATCCAATGTGTCTAATAATTTCAAGACGAGTAACAATTAATTCAAGCCCTCATCAAAAAAGTTTGCGAAAAATCACTTTAAATCCACATTAAGGGAGTGAAAGTGACGCGAAGGTAATTAAATCTTCATGACAAAAAGCTTAGGCAATTTGCTAATGAAGATCGTAGACTTGACAGAGTGGTAAATCTTTCTCTTTCCAAAAAAGTGCGTGCCTCATTTAATTGAACTAATACTTTTTCACCTTTCGATTTCTTCTCCCTTTTTTTTTATTCCCTTTACTCTACTCAAGGTACAACTTGTCTGACATTATCTCAATGACGCTAACGTGTAATACCTCGTACTAATATGCAAAACACACGCACCGGCCAGACGCCGGCAATATTTTTATACTCCAGTGGATTACAAATTACAATACAGTGAAAGCGCGCGCAACACGCGCGTTCTTCGTTCTTCGTTCTCGTCGTCGGCAAATAATTAATATTCATTACGTATTAACGAAGCTATCTCATAAATTGCTTTGGCATGGGCAAGCTGCTCAAAATAAAGTGATGGTAACCCGGCACCCTGTACATTATCAAGGGCGAGGAGCTTGCTTCTTCAGCCGAAAGATGTCCGACTATGTCCTTTTAAGATAACGGATTTTGTGTCCTGAATTTTCCATTGTTAATGCTTTTTTTGATAGATACATTTTTTATTGAAATATTTACGTGTTTTTCTATATATTTCTTTCTAGAGTACACTCTTTTTTCAAAAATTCTTTTCCAAACCTCTTTTTAAACCTCCTTCTTCATATCTTCTTTTCCAAACTACTTTTCTAAACTACATTTCTAAACCACTTTACTATAATTCATTTCCTGAATTGTTTTTAAACTTCTTGTCCAACAAATTTTGCCAAATTACTTTTCTAAACTTCCTTTGTCGAATTATTTTATAAAAACATTTTGTAACACATTATTTTTCTTCGTTTTTTACCATAATTCATTTCCCAAACTCTTTTCCAACGTCTTTTGCCAAATCACTTTTCCGAACTCCCATTGCCGAACTATTTTTTAAATAAATCTTTTTTCCAAATCCCCTTTACCAAACTACTTTTCTAAACTATATTTCAAACACCCTTTCCTGAACTTTTTTATAAAGAAAAAATCCAATTCCTTTTTTAAAAATTCTTTTCCAAATATTTTTTCCAAATTCCCTTCACCAAACTACTTTTCCAAACTACATTTCAAACCCCCTTTCCCGAACTCTTTTATAAAAAAAATCGAATTCCTTTTTCAAAAATCCTTTTCCAAACACCTTCTTTAAACCCCTTCTCCAAAATTATTATTTCCAACGCTTTTATCCCTACTATTTTACCATACTTCATTTCCGGAACTCTTTTTTCGAAACCACTTTTTCAATCTCCTGTTCTCATCCTTTTTTTCCAAAAACTCGCTACAATTTCTTTTTAATTTTTCTATAGAAAATCTGCTTTTTACATTTGACCGTAAAAAATAGTTTTTTTATATGTAATCTTTAAAAATACAATATTAATTCAGGGAAAGAATTCTTTAATTGAAATAATTTCTTGTCAGAGTTTGAGAAAACAGCCTCTTGTGAGAAAATTGAGGCTAATCTCAATATTTGAGAGCGTGAGGCGTGTTATCGTTAAGAGTATAGACTCGGAGAGCAGACACGACTTTCCTTACTCCGAGCTGGCTGACTACAGAGATTTACAATGAGCTTCCTGTACAATCTGGAAGGAAGTTTGCTCGCGCTACTCGCACTCTTGTACTTGGTACATAAACGTTATCACGACGTATCGCGCATTCGAATCTCAAACAGTGCTTCCGCCAATGCGGATAGGCCGTGCACGGCATTTCTGACCCTCTCTTCACTTCCGGTTTTGCTACACGCGAGAAGATATCAACCAAATTCTGCCCGCACTTGCTCGACAGGTGCACTTACCTGTATCTATTAATCTATTTTTTACTACACAGGCAAGATTTCAGCCGTTTTTCATGTCTGTGAAGTGGGGCTGAAGTTCTATTTTTTACTCCCTAGGGAATAAAAGAGTCATTTTTCCTTCCTAGGAAGTAAAAAGTATAACTTTACCCCCGCTTCGTAGGAATAAAAATTTAAAAATAACTGAAATCATGAGAGAAAAAGACTTTTTCGACTCGTCAATGTTTTTAATACTCGTCGAAAAAGTCGCTCTCCTGACCCTTGATTCATAATATACTATTTTTCTCTTCTAGCCTATTCTATTAAACATTTTTAATCATAGTTTCCAAATTTTAATCAAGTATATAATTTTTGAAATTTATAGCTTTTTTGAGATTTTTAAAAATAAATATAACAAGTTATTTCTTGGACCAGGGAGGGAATTTTATTGAGACACCTTTTTATCTCTTGTTTCTGGCAGATTGTCCTGGATTCGGGAATTTTTGTACCGCACTTGAGGTTGGTAACTAGATACAACCGAATCTTGAATGGATGATCATATTCAAGAATAAAAGTCTACATTAGTGTGTCAACATGATGCAGAGATGCATAAGGTAGCCAAACAGCGATTTCGAAGAAGGACGCGTGTCACGTGCGAGAGAAGCGAGATGTCTCAGGCTTTTACGAGTCATAAAGCCAGTCGTGCTTCTCACGACCTCAGCCTCCATTCCGACCCTCTGCTTCACCTCTCATCCACCCTACTCTACTATCCTCCTCCTCAGGATCCAACGTACTGGGCTAACTGATAATAATGCCACTTTTATTGTACAATAACCCTTAAACGCGACGATAAAACGGCCTTTTATGGCATCAAAAATGAAATAGTCGTGTCCTGGCCTCGTTGAGAGAGAAAAGAAATGCCGCGAGATCTGGAGAAAGAAGGAAAAAAGATCTCATTCCGTCACTGCAAAGTTTGTTTAAAGTAACGTAATGGAAGTGACATATGGTATGTTTTCTTTATTAAAGTCCAAAAAGCTTTATTCCACTAAAGTAACGTGTATTTTTAAAAAATTCAGAAAGATCAATCAAGTTGAAAAAAATATGAAATCTTTTTTCCAATACTCTCCCAAATAAAATTGAATTGATGTCTTTGTTCCACCCCCTCTAAAAGTTGCACTTTTCATGGATGGAGAGCGGGTTTTTAAAAATGCCAACTTTTAACAGAGGGTGAGACAAAAAATATTGTATAAATCTCGGACTCAAAAACTACCCTTCATTGTTCCCATGAAAATTTCTTTAAGATTGTAATAACATTTCAAATTTAAAATATGATTACAATCTTATAATGTGAAAAAACCTACAACAAACTTGCCTCATTTTACAATAGATCCTGAAAAATGTAGAGGGCAAAAAGGATAAAAATGAAATGCCTTTTAGTCTTCGAAGCCAGCTTTCGTTTCGCATGTTTGGCGAGTCTTGACGTCGCGTTGCTCGTCGCCGAGACTAAACCCTGAATACATTTAAATGGTAATCATTGGAAGCTCAAGAAGCCGCTGAGTACGTAGTACATAGTCTGGATATTGTAAAGCCGCAACAAAAAAAAATTCGAGGATGAATTCGATGGAGAAAAGGGTGTCGGTCATAATTTTACCCTTTCCATTAATTATTTTCATCTTTATACCCTCATTATCTTCCTATAGTCTTTCAAGATTCGCAGACAACTGAATCATTATTTTTTTATTGTAAATTACGAACGAAACATTTACTACTGAATAGAATTACTAGATCCACATTTTGTGTCTTTTTTTAGAACGATAAAATTTGTTTTATATACCTCGCAAATTTTATAAATATTGTGAAATTAAATTAGAAAAGTGAATGATTGATTCAACTTGGAATTCAGTTACGATAAAAGCAATCATGTAGAGTAGAGTAAATGTCAGAGGGTCGACGAATCCTGGATAAGGCGCAGCATTAAAAATATTCACCCACGTCGAATCAGCGCGAATTCAATCTGCCGAATGATTAAACATTTCTCCAGAAGCTGCGGATAGAAAAGGAATGGACCCACTCGATGAGAGCGTGGAGACCCTTTTTATCTCACCAATCGAGGCTTCGTACAAATTGCTCTTTGCCCGGCTTATCTCGCGACCGCGGACATATTTAATTGGAATTTAATGCTGGAATCGCGCGAGAATTAGCATCGCTGAATAGTTCGAACACTCATTGGATGACTTGGAAACGAAAGGGATTTTGTACTTAGGCTTAACTTTGCCTTATCCCTTATTTGAAGAAAAAAGAGAAACTAGAGTAGAATTAAGTAACTGAAAAGAGAAAAAGGTCATAAGAAAATTATTTTAGTCTTCTTTACCAATTTCCTTACCCTCTCGAAAAACTGCTAGAAAAGTAAATTCCCCAAAATTGAATTCTGACGCCATTGAGCGCAGACGTTGGAGAAAGTCACTTCAGGGATTCCCCCGATTAGATTTAGAATTACATAGAAACTTTTTGATAAAATTAAATATTGTGATGGAAATTTTAATGAAAAGAGTCTGTTTTCTGATTATAATTTATAGATTTTTACTTTCGAACGAAATCCTGATACAAATGAGTGAAATTCGAGTTTGTTAAATCGTCGTTTGTGAACTGACAGTCGACAGGAGGAGCTGTATGAAAAAGGCGCGAAATTCGAACGATGTGAATTAAAAGCACCGCGGTGGACGAGTCGATGGTAGACGGGTGTTGAAAGGGGACAGCTCTGGTTCCCGATGACACGTTCGGAAATATTTGGCAGCTGATATGGACCAGTTACCTCCGGTCGGTAATTAAAAATGTCGTTTCATTTCGCATCCTCTCCTAGCTCGTCTAACAAGAATGCGAGCGTTGCGAGCAGCTAATGAAAAACCTCATCGGCACATGTGACGCTAACAAGAAAGACAGTCCCGAGAATGAACGACAGCGAGATTGAAATTCACGAAGAAATTCCAATCTCATCGTGTCTGAGTATTGCATATCGTTTTGAACGAAAAAAATACAAAAGGAGACAAGAGAAACGAAATCAAGAATCACGGGACATGTGAAAGTAAAAAAATATTTTATGAAAGCAGTCCAATCTTCTGGACTTGCTGAAAATTTAATTAAATTCCAATGTGATTGCAATGCCAATTTTAATTACATTTTTAATTTAATCATCGCAGACCCTGGATAATACAACAGTCATCTCTAGTCAGCTGTTCTTGACAACGTCGGCCATTGTTAAGGTCATCTGACATGGCGATTCAATCAAGTTTTTCCTTTCAATGGATAACGAGGTACTAATAAATTATTATCTCATTAGAGGTACTGGACCATTGGATTCAAGCTCGAGTTTAAAATTTTAATCTTCTTTTACCTAGAAATAAAATATAAAATCAAACTAAACAAATGCTGATATTCTACTTTTGGTCCCGATAGCCATGAGACCAGAGTGAGTTGATCAACTGAAGGGTTTAGAATCGAAAGTGCGTACGTGTTAGTTCAATTGAGTGTGGAAGGGGGGGGGGTTACTGGTGGATTTCTCTCGTTTAATAACGGCGCGATAAATTAAAATGATAGACGTCATCCCGAATGGCGGACACTGAGAGCCCATCAATTAATGAGAAGCCCCTACTTCATTTGCCTATAAATAAATAATCACTGAGTGACTCCGCTCGTATAGGGTGAGACAGACGGAGAAAGAGATGTGGGGGGGGGTGAGGGAGAGGTTAACCCTGGGTGGAAATGTCACTCGACGGAGTAGCGGTTTCCAGGTGCAGAGGAGGTGCTTGAAACAGTGGGAGGATAGATTTCAAATATTAACGCCGTCTCGTGGACGTCACATACGTTACCCTTCCACTTTCCTCACTCTCTGAAACCACCCCCGACCCTAGAACCCCGTGCTTTTTGTTAGTACTCACCCTTTCCCAAGGAATGCAACCATCTCGGAGTCATTAATATGGAGACCTTAGATCCTAGATCTTGAAATATAAACTCAAAAAAACAATTCTCAAGAGTAATATTTATTGCTGTAGTGTTGTCAGTGTCAAGTCACACTAAGTTGTCACACTAAGTTGTCGTACAAGGCTATCATACAAAGTTGTCATTGAAAGTTTTTCCTATAAAATTGGTATTCAAAGTTGTCCTACAAAATTGTCCTACAAAGTTGTCATTCAAAGTTATCTTAAAAAGTATCGTACAAGATTAACATAAAAAGTTGTCTTGCAATGTTATTATAAATAGTGCTTATAATTTTATCATACAAGTCTGTTATAGAAATTTTTTGTAAAGTCATACGATGATGCCAAAATTCTAATACAACGTCGCCAAAGTTGACATACGACATTGTCAATGTTGCCATACAATCTTGACGATATTGTCATACAATATTGCATTCTTTATTGCTCTTTATTGTAGTTAGAATCAGAGCTACCAGAGCAGCTAAAACAGCATCTTCGAAGACAATCTGTAACATAAATAAAATTTAATTTGATCATCCATGAAAAGCAAGATATAATTTCGAATTTAGTTCTATAATTTGTAAGTGAATTGCGTTCACTTTGTAAATTAGGCTGCAGATGTCATTACTTCTGAATTAGTTCACGTAAGAATGCTGAATGGGCAATCACTTAGGCAATGTTCGCGAGTGTTGGGTGAACACGAATGACATGGAAGCGGCAGTGACGTCATTAGCAATTCTGATCTCGTCGGGCGGAAATTATGTCCAGTCCGACGCGAGTCGCTCTCAATATCCTCCCCGAATTCCCCAACCCTCCTTTTTCCGTTTCCCAACATGGCGATGAAGCACCTACGTATAGTAGCACCCTCCCAAACGAGATTCCTTCACTTCCGGTTTCCGGTACAGGAACGACTTCGTTCGTGATTGGCTCGAATAAGATATAGAGCAGCTGATTATTGCAGGATACTCTCGTTTCACAGGATTCTTTTCATAATTAAATCGAACGCCTAAAGATTCTTTCAGATTATCTCTCAGGATTATTAAATATATTCGATCAAGTAATCGGAAATACTATTGAGAAGTAGGGAGAAGTAGGGGAGGTCATTATGAGGAATTACTAGGAGGGGGTGGGAATTTCTAAAAACATTTTAAAAAAGAAAAATTGAATAATAATAGAAAAGGAATTTTTGAAATGAATGTTTTGGTATTGTTGAATCTTAAAGTGAATTCCTGAGTGTTGTAATTACTTGAAAAAAGATAAGCATTGAAGATGATTAAAAATAAAATGTATAAATTCGTGTAAACTGTCGGAGCTGTCGCAAACGATTAGTGTCTATATTACGTCAATTATTCTTCGTTGATAAGATGTTGAACTTAACACTACCGGAAAGGCAGTCATGCGAAGCAGCTTTATAATTACGTCTTCGTATGTTACAGCATATACGAGCCAGTCACGGCTTATTTATCGGATGGCATGCGAGAGCAAGTACGTCTGGGCATCGAACACGTTCCATATAGATATCGCAATCGTTGCTCTAATTAACAAGGCATCGCATAAATATTTCTGGTACCGGCTTGACTCTTTCCACACTACTATCCTAAAAATAATCTGAATTGTTTTATATATTACATGGTCAGGGTCCTAACTAGCTTGTATTCGAAAAGTGCATTCCTCTTTTTCAAATCTCTTCTAATTCAGGAATATTCCATATTTCTTTAAAAATTCCTTTTGCAAACTCCTTCTTTCACACCTTTTTTGATAACCAACTTTTTCCTAACATTAATTTCATCCCTTCTTAAAACTTTGTTTATTGTATTAAAAGAATTTTTTAGACAGAATCTCGGAACTGAAAGGCTCAAGCTTAAAGCTTCCTGGGACTCTAGGAACGTGAGTTGGCTTTTTAGACTCTATGTACTTCGGTTAGTTTTAATTAGTTTTTAATTTGTTTCATAACGGCTAGGCGTGCCTCCGTAATTCGAGGTATTTTTACCGCTCTCGTAGAAACGGAAATGCATCCCCGTCTTTGTTTTCCACATGGAATCGTACATTCAAATGTGTGTTGGTAACACTGCTATAGACTCAAGGTGCCTTCAGGGATTTCAGGGGTGAGTACATCAGCGAAAACTTTGCGAGTGGAGCGGGAAATTAGTCTCTAGTTAAAAACGTAGCAAAATCCTCCACTAAAAATATGACGCGTCCACCTAATTAAACTCGGCGCATGGCACATTACAATTATGAAAAGAATTCCACTTTTCATCCAGGCTAAAAAACTGGATCGAATTCTGAAACCAGGAAGAAAGAAGTGGTTTTTTCCAGACTCATTTACATGTTCTCTTTCCAATTCTCCTTTTCAATCTCTTTTTTCAATCTTCCACATTCGCAAACATTTTGTTAAACGTCATTTTACTTACATTTCGTAAGCATCTGTCTGCTTGAAATATTTCAAGGAAATCTGCTATGGATCAAAGTTGATATCAAGGACCATAAAACTCAGAGGCAGTTGTATAATCAAAGTTGTCGCGTCGTTCTCGAGGTAGCCTGCCGCGACAGAGTTGGTGGTTGAAGGACAAAAGGGGTAGTTGACGGGGAGATGGAGTTGGGGTGGACGCTCTTCTTCGTCGGCGGGTAAGCTCGGGATTTATGATAGCGTCGCGATGTCCGTCTTCACTCGCCGTGACGCCCTTCTACCAACTCGAAGAATCCGGGAACCACCAACCACGAAAACCACATCGTCGGAGTGCCTTGCGCACTTCACCAGGCACCATTAAGCCTCGTCCGAATTTCCGTCCAAACCTCCCCGTTCTTCCACTCTCTTGATGTAGAATTTTCATGGTTGTTTAGTGCTGTTGGAAAGACTTGGCTCTCCTTTCTTCCTAAACAGTTTGCGGAAAGAAAACATCCTGAGAAGCTTTAGTTTTTCGTGTGAATATGGCGAATTGTGGCTTTTATGAGAAAGATATACCAAAAGTTATAAAAAGTCGTTAAAGGACATGATCAGCGAAAATGTCCCAGATCAAGGAAAAATAGTTTGAAATAGATTTTGAATATTACTCATAACAATTTACTTTCGGGCTATACAATAATTCATCTCGGTAGTACGTCGAAGTCAAATATTAATTATAGTCAACTTCTCATGTAGACTGTAGTTTACAATGCAAACTAACAAATGCTGATAGTTGGAATGAAAAGAAAAAACAAATATATATCACCGTGACGAACGACAAACAAATGTGTAATAAATTTTGGAAAAAGAATGGCATTCCATCTTCATCGACAGGCACTCGAATACTCGAATATATCATTCGCTACTGGTTTCCTTGCAAAAGATTTATTCTCTTTTCTTAAATTTAAAATTAAAATTGACGTCAAAGTTAAAAAAAATCCTTTTACAGTACACTTTAAATTAAGAAAATATATATTTCTTATATATACATTCTCCGCTAATATTCTTTTTCCTCCTGTATTGTGAGGCTTTCGAGAACCGAGAAAATATAATTCATTTCAATAATATAAATAATCTTTCAAGCTTGCGGTCTCGTGCTTCGAGCTTTTTTTCATTTTTTCGAACGCAACAGTACCCGATGAAGGACGGTTCTAGGAATTTCTCACGCCACAGAATTCTGCGTTGGAAGAAGTAAGCCAAGAAAAGAAAAGTCGGCAAAAGGACAGGACTCGACGGTAGAAAACGATATCAGTATGCGAGCTACGATTCGGCCACATCTCGTGCTCATCCCTCGACTTATTGCGGCTTAACTTCCCTCTACACCTCTACTGAGTTCTCCGATTCCCAGGCATTTTCACCCCGCTTCATCCCGTTAAGCGAGGACGTACCAAACCCGAGCCGCACGTGTGTCCGACTCACACCCAAAGCCTCTAAATTGTTTCCATCATAAGTTCAGATACTCCTCGCGCATATACCTTCGGATAACCGGAGGCCACTTTCGGCGAAAGGTAAGAACGTGAGATATACGACACCCTTACGCTATTAAGTCTTCGTTGATAACCTGCAGATGGAAGAAGAAGAATCCACATGAGAATATGCACGGAAAATATTGAATACCTAATTACCTATTCAAACTTAACATCTAGATAGTCAAAAAATTGAATTACAAATATATTCATCTTAAATGTGTAGATATTCATCCGAAGCATATGAATATTCAGCCTAATTATCTCGTTTTCCAAACTTAGTGTTTAATAGATATTTAGATTGAATAGCTAAGATATTGAGGCTGAATATCCAGATGCTTAGTCTGAATATCTTAAATGCACTTTAGATTTGAATCAGTCCGGTTTTGACGACTGACATATCCATTTTGATGGAGTGACTCAAATTTAATTAATTTGAAAGAGTGACTCTAAAAGGAGAAAAGCGATAAGGGTCCCTCAAATTTAGCGATTTTAAAGATTCAAAGGAGTTTAAAGAATTTATATAAACATGTGTGGTTTTTAAAGTTTTTAATTGAATTTTAAATGGTTTCAAAGAATTCGAAGCGATTTTGATGGATTTTAAGTGATTTATACAGAAGATTTAAAAACTTTACTTTGGATTTTAAGATATTTAATAACAGTTCATGTGATTTACAGGGATTTCCAGAGATTTTATTTAATTTCAAGTGGTCTCAAATACTTCAGAGTTTTTAAAGCACTTCATGATTTAAATCTTGTACAATTATTGCAATCCCTGAAAATCTTTAAAACAAATTTCAACTCTTTGAAAATACTATTAAATTTTTGCTTTTGCGAAATTTTTATTCAAATGAAGCTCATGATTATGGACCTGCTCTGAACAATATTTCTTCCAATTTCTAAGTAGATTTCCAACGCTTCCTGTAATAAGCAAAAAACTTTGAATTAATAATTAAATATCTACGCCTTAATGCAACGCAAAGTCAGAAGATCAGGAAAAGCATCACATACGTGTTTTATGGGCGTCGCCATGTAAACTTGTATCGGTAACCCAGCACTGAGAAAATGGGCTTGAATGTATACAGGTAAGATGGGTGAAAGAGATAGAGAGATAGAGATAGAGAGATAAAAGGGAATAGAGACAGAGAGACATCCAGATCAAGAGGGTGAGAAAGTGGGTGGAAGAGGAGGAGGAGAATGAGGAGATGGAGGTGGAGGTGGAATGGGGGATGATAGCGAGGTCTGATTACGTATTTACTAGGAGTGAGCAAAACGGAAGAGAAAATTCGCTCGATGGTTCCGCAGTAGCAGCGACGGCTGTGTGACTGTTTGAATTATGCATGGACACGGCTTGCCTACAACGTGTATTGTTTGCCGTATGTACACGAATCTGATTCCTGAGATCTTGCGAGCTAGAGATCCCACGGTAAAGCGTCAAGTCGTTTCGATAGCCAGAGATAACTTATGGCTCTCTGATAGTCCCCAACGTATCCTTATGTATTTGTAAATTATATTAAACCCTCATCATAGAGTTCTGAATAAGAATGGATAGAGTCCCGGTTGGTGAAAAAACAATAAAGCCTCAGTTCATATTGATTATTATAATAATTTTATAACAAGACACTTCATTTTCAGATGATATTTTTCATTTACTTAACCCGGCAATTTGATGTTTCTCTTTTCTCATGACCCGCTCCCCCTCTCGTCCCCATTCCTTGAACGCTATTATCGCACTCTGCAAAAATACTGCCACTCCCTTCGGGTCCGCGTTCCACCCCCGAGTAACCCTCGTTTTAACGAGGCAATTGCGATCAGTGCAGACTCTTAAACACCCCGATTAGCTAGCTGTCAGGACCAGACCAGCCTCGTCCCACCTCATTCTTTTCTTTAATTCGGGTTTTTCGCATCTTTTTTTTATAGAGCCCCGAGGTAATTAGGGTGGCATCCCTGCAGTCTTTCGTCGGTTAAGGCTCGGCATCTAGTGGCAAGAAATGAGCTTTTTCATAATAAGATTCAGACATATTTTTAAAGATTTTTCGTCGAGTTAGATTTTAATTTTTTATTATATTCTTTAAAGTAATTTGCCGTGTGTAATAGGAGAGACTAATTATTTCTTTCGCAAACTCCTTTTCCAAACTCTTATAAATTCCTTCTGTAACCTTTTTCAAACTCCTTCTTTTAAAACTTACTTTTTAAATCCACTTTACTAATTTCCTTTTTTAAACCCTTCTTCCAAACTTCTTTTCCTTTTTGCTTTTCTATACCCCTTTTTCCAAACCCCTTTTCTAAACCCCATTTCCAACTTCCAGATGTTTTCCAAATACTTACAAACGATACAGAACCAAGAATTAAAGAACCTCTTTGTTATAACGTAGTGTTGCCTTCAAGAAAGCCAGATATCTGTGAGACAATCGACCTTAATAATTAAAGAAGCAAGATGAATGTCTAGGAAGAATCTTCTCTGTTTTTTCTCTTCTTTCTTGATGCACGTGCTACTGGAAGAAATACGTAATTAAATAAAGTCCTCGTTTTCTTCTCTCCATTATCTCTTATCTGTAGTTCGCGACACCTTGGTAGAGTCGAGGCTACGACGAGGACGATATTTTATTTATTTAGATACTGAGAAGAGAGAAAAAGTAATCAAGGGTGCGCTAATGGGAACTTGTGGTTCCATGCAAGAAGCGGGAAATTTTTTCATCCTCTTTCTTCATCTGTGAAGACATTAAACTATAACACTAATGAAATACAGACTGATAAAAAAAAACAATCGACGTCATTAAGATCTTGATAACCAAATGATTCACAGATCATAATCGCACTTCTGAGCTTATTTTCAAGTTCAAACTTCACATTACATAAGCTTTGTCGCGGCATAATGCGCCCAGTCTTTGGGATGGGAATAACGCGAAATAGCTTTGCATTCAAAATACTTTAATATAGGAGAACACATAACTCAAAGCGTTCCCTAAATCATGGTTTCGCTTTTGCCTCGAGACGCTGGATGTTTCAATTTCCTTGAGGCACAATCTGATGGTCCCTCCCGCTCGGAAGGGCTAAAAAAAAAAGAAAAATGGCCGGAAATGGGCCAAAAAGAAGAAAAAGTGGCCCTGAACGCTACTGTGTTTCGACTTTCCGAAAACAAAGTTAATTGGACTTGTAAATAATTTTTCAACACGATATTTCTTACTACATTTCGTTAAATATTAACTTACAATCAGAGAGTAATTCCAAGTTATTAGAGAACAGTTTTCAGTGATTTTTTAAAGCTGTGTGAGTGATTGCTACTCGTGTAGAGACAAGGTTTTGGAAATCGAGCTTTTCCTTTCTGCCTGCAATAAAAAAAGTGTTGATTACGAAAAATTGTCGAGGACTTTGTTCCATCATCTCACGGGCGAATTAACGACGAATAAATAAATGAAAGTGTTATCGACAGGCTTGGCGACAATCTAACATGGCGACTCGATGTCAGTCGATATAAATAATTGATGCGAGTAATCGAACCAGGTGATGTATCTGAGTCGAACGCGTGGGTTAAACGTCGAGTATATTTCATGTTTAGATAAAAGGACGAGGAAATTGCGATTGCAGGTTGTACACGCGGTGCTTCCCGAGGCGAACTGCGATTCATTGACCTGCTCCCAACGAGAAGCGATGATTATAAAATCGAAGCGTTAATGACCAGTAAGGCAGCAGGAAAGTCAGAAGAATGAAATTTTCCTTTCTTGTAAAAATGAACCTCTTGCATTTTATATTATTAGGAGTATTGTTATTATTGTTATCGTTTATTATTTTTAAGTTTTCATATTGTTATTATGTATCTCGCCAAAAGTTTTGCACAGGAATCCTATCCAAATCAATGCAAAATTCAGATTTATTGGCTGAACTCTTTAGATAGGATTTTAGTTTATATATCGAAGAAAAAAATAAAGAGAAGAGAAGTGAAGAAAAAGAAAAAACTACACTGATAAAGGAGTCCATATCATATGTTTCTTTGAGGATTTGTGCAGATTAAAAATCATGCGGAAAATCCCCTCGCCGATAAAGTTAATTATGTCGGATATTAGCCCAGTCTAGCCAATCTTTGTTTATCTGTCCATCTTGCAGCGATCGTTATTTTTTCTTGTTTCTCTTCTAAAGATGTTTATGGAGAGGAAGTTTATATCAATGCGGACACCATAAGATGTCACCTAACTGAAGTCGAATAAGCTGAAGTATGCATATTTCAAAGAAACTAAAATAGTCTAAGCTGTTGTAGTATTATCTGATACTTCCTGAAGTTGGGGAATTTTTCAGTCTCTTAAATATCCTTCGATTTTTCCCATAGCAAATTAATTTCCATCCACACTTATCTCCCGAATTCAATGATCACAAAGGCTTTTATCATCTGATCACATTTTTTTCGTCACAAACCCCCAAGGCCTTTTGCATCAGTTGATTATTTTTTTTTCCGCGTGGAATGGCATCGCCCGTTGTTTTCATTACGACTGTCGAGGTCTCGAAATCAAATTTGTCACCGGGCGTCGGGGCATCCATTATTAAAGCGTTCACTCTCTTTCTCTATCTATGTATCTCTCTTTCTCTCTCTCTCTCTCTCTCTCTCTCTCTCTGTTTCTCTGGAGCACCTCGAAAAGCGAGTGTATACAGGTAGTCGCAGTTGGGCGGACGAGGCATGCATTATGTATAATACATCACGTTATTGGTTCCCTCAGTGATTCCACCCTTGGCAGCCTTATCGTGTACCGCGACATGGCCCGGCCTAGTAAAACATAAGCATCGGGAAACGATAAATAAGGAAAACGTGGCCCGCATGCAGTCGGCTTCGATTCTATCCAAGAACGGAAGAAACCGTTGCACGATCCGCCCTCGACTCTTACCCCCCAAAACCATCCTTATCCTTAGACAAATCCACCCTCTCCTTCCCCATCACGTATGCGTCCTCGCGTCTTTGCAAACCAAGTGACACCCTCGCCATGACTGCACGACCCCAACTCGCATTTCCTATACTGCGTCAAATTGTTTAGCTTATTTATAAGGATTTATTTGCAGAACGATTTCCATCCAACGATTGCCAGGGATTCGGAAAATTTCTTGATTTATTTTTCGCACGTTTTCAATTCCTGATGTTGTGATCGATTATGAATTTTTTAGTATGTGTAGGTATTACGGATATTTCTGTGACATGTCACATTTTTTCAATACAGTAGATTTAACCGTTTTTTTTCTTGCTTCCAACCCTTTTTTATTCCTTACTGCTTACTTTCAGCTTTGCAAAAGAAAATTAAAGGAATTATGAATAAACGTCGGGAAATAAAAATACTTTAGAACCGGAATGTGATTAAAGAAGTATTATGTATTTCTTTGTAAAATAAGAATAACGTAAATGCACATAGAAAACTTAATACAAATGCAAGCTTATATAAAATAAAGCAAATATTATAAAATTATATGATAGTAAATATAAAAATTAAATCTTGAGAATAGGCTTCCAAGATTGCAGATCTTATTAGGGCAAGTTAGGACCATTTGAACATCCTACTTCCTCTGATGATGACTCTGAAAAATATGTTGTATTGGTAGATATCATCAAGGAACAAAAAGCGTATATGAAAGAGCTAAAACTGTTTTTTTATACATAAAATATATTCAAACATTGATATGTAAATATACCATTTTTGCTACTTTTCCATTCTTGAACCATTTTTTAAAAACATCCGTTTTTAGCTTCCTCAAGCGTTTTTGAATGTTCCATTTGCTGCATAATAGGTACCCGAATATTCCATACCTAAGGATTGTTTTTCCCATGATCATCATTAAAAAATTGACGAAAAACTCTTTTCCAAAACAATGTGCGAGGATTTTCATCAACCGTGGAATTTTCTTAACTCTTCCATTTTTTAACTCTGGTTCTCCATCCTAAATTTTGCCAATGCAGTTTCCTAAGCTTTCAGAAGAATGTCTGCCATGCACAGAATAAAGATCATGCTTTTCTAATTTTTTACTGAAGCCCAAACGAAATATCTTATTGAGCCAGCTGAAAAGTTAATTTTTAATATGTTTGAAAAGTAAATTATGTTCCTTAAATTTACTAACAAATGATATCTCGTTGGAAGTGCAACATTGAATCAATGTTCAAAATTTTATTTAGTACAGTACAACCTCGCTAAGAGCTTTTATGTGTGTGTACAAATTCCTCATTCATACGTTTTTCCTTTTTATAAATAGTTTATTTAAATGCCTGCGTTAACAGCTTAGTTTAGAAACTCTCTAACATATCTATTAGATATAAGAACTCTAACTTACGAAAAGATCAAGATGGAAAATATGTTAGCATTCTCTCTAGGATTTTCATTTAAATCTTGCTGATGCCTTTCCATTTTTGAAAGAAGATTGATTCAAATACTTCAAGCACTGCAAAATACAACGAAATTTCATTAACTATCGATATAATAATTGGTGGACATGATTGGTATATAAATATGTGAAAAATCGTATGTATTTACATGTCTTCGATAAACAAAAGGAGTGATTTTCTTTAATCACTTCAAATTTACAGCACTGCACATTTCTAATTTAAAATTGTCGTAATTTTGTCCTTATATTTATAATAAATAACAATATCAAAGATAGAATGAAAGATTATATCAAATTTTCAGTTAGACTGTCTAAGTACTATTAAAAATCTACTCGAGTGAATTTAGACATGCTGAAGCATCAATTTTTAAGTGGTCACTAAATAATAAATCTCAACAAGGCATTATGCTCAATATACTGCAATTAGATTTAAAAATCAACTCCTATTGAGACATTCCCTAAGGACAATGAGTGCATCAATTCTTAAGCATGTTAGCAATTATATTATTCACACAACTTAAGTATTATTATGGTAGAATTCTTACCAGCATAAAAGCTTTTTGTGGATGGACTGGAGTCTGATGTCTTGCACAAGTTTTTAAAATTTCTTCAACAAGCATCATATACATGACAAGTTTCTTTTATACAGAATTATTTTTAATGTAAATGAAGCAATGTTTTAAAATTGTTTCTTGTTTAAAATATAATCAATACAAAAATTTGTTCATTTGAACGTTCAGAACTTAAACCACACTCACTCACGGCTGACTCACCAATTGTCTCTGATCCTTGCTGATGTAATATCCTAATATAGATTTAAAAGTTTTTTTCTTTAAACAGAGTTACATATTATCACCAGAACGCCTTCTTCATAACATTATTAAGTATCAAGCACTTAAAAATCAAGTATAGCTATTGTTAATATTAAAGTTATAAACAATTTAAAACAATGCAATGCCAGTTTAGACGCTCTAGACGTACGATACGTACAAATTCCGGTGACTGCCAGGAGACCAACTTACCAACTGTTAATGTTTCCAGATATGTAGCTCGCAGAGCTAAAAGGGTCAAGCTATAAAAATGAAAAAAAAAATCTGTAACGAATGCGCTCATTTTCATTATACTATAGCATAGCACGTACATGGAGAATATTATACTAAAACATAGCAGAAACACGGAGAAGAATGTATTTTTTTTTAACTGTTTAGTACTAACAATATTAAACAATATTAACAATATTATACTCTAATATTAACAAAAACTTATTTATCTGAAAAGAGAATTGCAATTATTGAGACTCTCACGCCAAACATTGTCGGATTTATCCTTAATCCCGCCCTAGGTCATATGCTTAGGTATGAGTGTGTAGATTAGGGTGGTCCAAAAAACGCTTTTTGAGCTACAGGGCAAGTCCCCCCCCCAAAAAAAAAGTTTCGATTTCCGGAGAAAATAATTCCATATTTTTTTTTTCGAAATTCGAATATTAACATGTGCCACCGGGCACTTCAAAATCCCATTTAATTAACATGGGGAAATTTTGGATTTTCGAAAAATTGAACTCATACTTCAGGGTTTGATCGAATCGTGCAAACTTTTTTAGGAATTGAAGAGGAGTACCCATGAAATAAAACCATACTAATACCTTTTATTTTGAACTCACCCTCCCCCCACCCCCCCCACAGCGACCCAAATATGACCCAAAAATCAAAAAAAAAAACATTTTGACGTATTATTTTTACTTTTTAGCAATTTATGTAGTCTTTTTCATACAAATGATTATTAATGTACAATTTGAATATTTCCCATGACTTTTTAAACAATTATTTATTCCCAAAAAATGTAAAAAATAAGCGTACTTTCTGATTCAAATGGAATAGTTTAATATTGTTTGAAATAGTAATTTTTTTTAAAAACATTATGTAATTATTTAAACAATTACTTATTGTTTATTCTCAAAATTCCTAAAAATTGACCCAGAGATGTCCAGTTTTTTCTCAAATTGGTATATCCTATGCTACTTTTTGTTGAATAATTATATAATTTTAATACATTTCTTTTAATTTTTAATAATTTTCTATTTGTTTAAACAATTTTGATTTGCTTAACCAGTTTTTTTTCGATAACTTTAAAAAAAATTAAATAATTATATGCATTTTCTTTTATTTAATTTTTTTATTTAATAATTTAATTTTTTTAAAGTTATCGAAAAAAACTGGTTAAGCAAATCAAAATTGTTTAAACATATAGAAATTGCTTAAAAATGAAAAGAAATGTATCAAAATTACATAATTATTCAACAAAAAGTAGCATAGGATACCAATTTGAGAAAAAACTTGTAACATCAGTGTGATACACCGCAATCCGGTATGCCTACATATAGGCAGCCAAAATTACGCATTGTCGGCATGGCAGGAAGCGCACAGGTATCGATTAACTATGCACCTAGATTTATGCTAATGAGATAAGGCCCAAATCACGCTAGATGCGCATCAATGAGATAATCTATTTTTGGGATATAAAGCGAACGAGCTTTTCACTCGTCGCCGGGTGCCAGACTGCAGGACTACTTTTTCTACTGGAGGACCTTCTAGCTTCAGGGGTAGCAGTCGAAACCGTCAGACAGGTTACTACCTGTATAAGAAATTATGTACGCCATTCCCGGCTGTGGTTTCTTATATTTTTGCTAAAAAAGTGAGGTTGGTGCACGCTATTCCAGGCTGCTGATTTCATCTTTTTACTTTTTTTTTTTTCTCGTTTACCTGATCATTTGGCTGGACCCCTATGTACGCCATTTCAAGCTGTGGAGACTCAGCAGATATTTATTGCATTTATTTCTTTGAGCCCTCGCATATTGTTGGATCTCTATGTATGCCATTCCAGGCTGTGGAGATTCAGTGGGAGTTTTTCGCGGTTTTAGTCAGCTGACGGTATTTAAAAGGGAATTTCCGCGCAAGCGCTAATACGTCGGAACTTTAATAATTATCACGGCGTCTTAAATATAAATTGAACGAGAAGTGAAGGATTTAAATATAATTAAAGTTGCGTTTTTTCTCTCGTGGGAAAGGGAAAAACAGATTGTAGAATCTTGAGTTCTGATTAATGAATTTATTCGTATGTTTAACTCAAGAAGGGCCACGAGAGTTTCTTTATTTGATTGTTAAACTATCTGATTACTATTTATCATGAAATTTTAAATTAATCATTGTTGATTTTGATTTTGCTCTCAAAGATTGTCGTTCTCACGTCGTGCGATGAATTTAAATAGTTTATATCAACTCATAACTACTCCAAGAAATATATAGAATTATATCGAGTCTTTTCGTTTTCGTGGAACGATAAATCTTTTCATTAATGTTTATTCTGTTTCAATTCAATAAATTATCTTTCGTTTATTATTTAAATGATTTGTGCTTATTGCCTCCTTTGAGAACACGTCCTACGATCAGTGATTACTGGTTCTTAGCCTATAAGAGGTCATAAGTATTTCCTTTCAGAATTTTAAAACTAGAATTTATTCCTTTCTCAAATTATTTAGTTAAACTTTGAATTATAAGAACCTGTTCTCATTACAAACTGGACATCTCTGGGTCAATTTTTAGGAATTTTGAGAATAAACAATAAGTAATTGTTTAAACAATTACATAATGTTTTTAAAAAAAATTGCTACTTCAAACAATGATAAACTATTACATTTGAATCAGAAATTATGCTTATTTTTTACATTTTTTGGGAATAAATAATTGTTTAAAAAGTCATGGGAAATATTCAAATTGTACATTAATAATTATTTGTATGAAAAAGACTACGGAAATTGCTAAAAAGTAACAATAATAGTCAAAATGTAGTTTTTTGATTTTTCGGTCATATTTGGGGCGCTGTGAGGGGG
>UCOH01005880.1:24418-68487 GCA_900474275.1 Synergus japonicus
CTGTGAGGGGGGGGGGGGTAGGGTAGGATAAAAATACAAGTTATTAGTATGGTTTTATTTCATGGGTACTCCTCTTCAATCCCTAAAAAAGTTGGCACGATTCGATCAAACCCTGAAGTATGAGTTCAATTTTTCGAAAATCCAAAATTTCCCCATGTTAATTAAATGGGATTTTGAAGTGCCCGGTAGCACATGTTAATATTCGAATTTCGAAAAAAAAAATATGGAATTATTTTCTCCGGAAATGGAAACTTTTTTTTGGGGGGGGGGACTTGCCCTGTAGCTCAAAAAGCGTTTTTTGGACCACCCTAATCTACACAGTTTAGTTTAAACATAACATCAAATGCTTGATTTGACTGCATGTTATGTTTATTCTATTATCTATTTCTTCTTCTTAATTCATAATAATTATAATTGTATTATGTTCCAAATCAAGCATTTAAGATTATGTTTAAACTGAACTGTGTTGATAATGCAACACAATAAACTCAATTGGTTTAATATTTCATACTATCTTTATCTTATAATAACAATTACTTATTACTCACCAAAATATTTTTCACTTAAAATCGTCAACAATGCGTCTAAACACAACAGACACAACGAACCATAAACACAAAACGCGAAGATGCTTTAAATTACTTTATAGAGATAAATAAATTACAAATAATGCAATTTCTAAGAAATTTATATTTACTACATAATCTATAACCTATTTTTTATAACAATTTATTCATATTAACATTATCATTTATTTCAGTTTTTATTCGTAATTTCAAAGTTACCGCCATTGGAAAAGTTTTTTTTCCAATTTTCCATTTTTCGAGTGGATATCATGCGCCCGTGTGAACAGGGTGTCGTGAAACGCCGAAACATTTCGACACATCGGCAGAGCGTGTATTTTGCCCTTGATGTGATTCGATGAACATCACTTGTATATATAGTTTTTGAATGAAACGTATTTCATTTAAACGTTTGCACTTGGATTTGAAAATATCCAAGTATATCTATTGATAATATTAGTTATAAACAATTTTAAAAAATTCAATGCCGCTCTAGAGAGTCTAGAGATATAAATCCCGGTCAGTGACTGCTACGAAACCAACTGCCAATGTTGCCAAATTGCAGCCGCCGAACTTAAGTTGATGAAACGTATCCGTCCAGTGTTGCATTTTTACTCTTTTCTTCATTCTTTTCTTATTTTTTAATCAGGACTGTGCGCAAGGGGGGGGGGGAGATATGGGTGGTTAAAACCCCAACATGAATTCCTATGCACGGCCCTGTTTGGAAAATATGAGAATTTTTTAGATCCAAAGCTAGTGTTACTAAAGATTTTAATGGGTTTCCAATTTTTTTTTTAATTAAGAGATACAGTTGTGAAAAGATTCGTGAGAGTATGTTGGTTGTAGATCCTTTCATGCTTTCCGACACTGCTTTGACTCTACCGGAGATAACAACTCGTTCATATCGAAGCATATCGCTTAGCTCATGAAATATACCGACACAGTTGCTTTCACTTCGCACATGATAAATTATACTCGGCGCGTAAATCGAGCACGCTAGCTGCCACGATCTGCCCTGTCCGCTCTAGAATAAATACAAGGATAAACAAATAAATAATCCTCGACTTAAGCACTCATAAATAATCAAAAAGATCCCACTCTCATTGCAGACTCCTCATCTCGTGAATTTGACAAACATTTCAAAATTCGATATCGTTTGCATATTTTTATTTTAAAAGAAATGACTATACATGCACCACTAAAAACCGACTTTTAAACATTTTTAATTTTCGTAGAGTCACTTTTTAAATTTGCGTAATATATACCCATGAGTCTGAATATGATTTAAATAATTTTATGGACTAAATTCGTTCGTTTGCCTCTCACTCTGAAATTCTGTGCATTTCTCTCTTTGCAATTTCAGCACATCCTGCTCGCAGAGCTCGATTCCGTATTCCCGGCGAGCCTCGGGACGAGCAAACAAGTTATCCGAACCTATTTCCCTAACTCTTGCCTCCCTCGGAGGAGCCATGGATCACCGCTTCTGGCACGTGGTACTAGATGGCGGATAGCTACGGCAGGGTACCCCAAATACAGTGTCACGTTTCTGCTTGCACGTTGCCGTGGATCAGAGCACGCCGCCACGCATAATTGTGTATCAACACGCAGTGTATGTGGCCACCTTGATAACGTGATGAATGCCGACACCTTCTAACCTTGTCGATATCATCCACTATCTACCCTCTGTCTCTACAATCACAAAAAATGAGCCCAAAGTTATCCTCGTCGTAAACAAACGAGAGCCGCTCTCTCGTCTCAACTCCCTTTCCACACATCCTTTCCATCACATCTTTCCCCTTTACTTTTTCCACCCACCTTCTCTCACATTCCTTTTTATACCTGTTTTTCAAACCTCGTTTTTTAATTACCTTTTCTTATCCTCTTTTTCAACACGATTTTCCATTTACTTTTCGTAACATCCTTTCTATTTCACTTTTCCAAACTTCCTTTTCCTTTCCACTTTTTCCCACCCCCTTTTCAATCTCCTCTTTCTATTTCATTCTTCAAAATCCTCTTTTCCATTTTCTCCCTTATCTGTGGTATTTTTCCAAACCCTATTTTTTATCTACTTTTCCCAACTACATTTTATAATCTCCTTTTTCAACTCCCTTTTTCTCCCCACTTTTATGATCCCCGTTTTCAATCTTCCTTTTCTATCTCACTTCTCAAAATCCTCTTTTCCATCATACTTTTCCCACATCCCCCTTTACACTGCATTTTCCAACACCTCTTTTATCCGAATTTTCTCAACTCGTTTTCCAAACTCTTTCATGCAAATATTTTTTATATTATGCAAACAAACTAATTACTTGAAGCAAATTCTCAAAAAGTACAGTTATATATAAAAGAATTCAAATATCTTGAGAAGCCATTGAACTCGGACCACGAAATTTTATGCCCTTTTCTATAATGCAGGTAATTAATTCTTTTATCGTGAATAATTCGAAAACAGTTAAAGAATTGATATTTTAAATTTCTCATTTCACTTAAGAATGAAAAAACAGCAGTAAAGTAGTATAAAAGAAATACGGACAAAATATATTCTTATGTGATCAGATTATGAAGTTAAAACATGAAAATGTCCTCTAGAATGTACGCAAAGTATCGACATTTATGGTGTTGGAGCGAACTTTTTAAGTACTCTTAAGCTTCTTTTTATGTCTGTAAAGTTCCACGAGTAGAATCTTATGGCTTGAGAGAAGATCAAGAGACCGTGGGACAAGGAGTCATGCAAATATTCTGCGTTGCATCGACGTACATACATAAGACTCTCTTTCGATATTTTGCTCCTTTTCTCTCATACGTACTCTTTTACCTCCCTATTTTGATTCCTCTCGATCCATCCATTCTGCATTCATCGACGCATTCTCGTTTCCACGGGTGTTCCGCTTGGTCGGTAGCAACACACGCCCCGAGTGACGAATTTATTGCTTTCTGAAAACGGAACGGAGATTTCGTCTGTTCACCAGGCATCGGGAGGAAACAAGAGAATAATGGACTGGGATGAGCAAACAAGAGGGACCAACAGACGCTCCGTTTGACCGATGCAAATAAGACAAGGGCTCTTAGTTCTCATACTTTTTTTCTCATCTTTTTTTTACTTTTATTTGAGAAGCTTGCTCATTTAAATTTATTACAAAATTATAAAATTAATCACTAAATTTACCTACTCTTAGTGACTTTTCCTATTCCTTAGGATCTTTTCTCTATCTTTATTGATTTCTTTCTATCATTAGGATTTTTCCTTCTATAGGGACTTTTCCATATACCTAGAGACATTCTCATATTTATAATTACTTTCACATTCGAAAATGCAGAAAGCAAAAGTAAAATCTTAAAAAAAAATCGCTTTAAAAACAGAAATTGGGCTTCAAGTAAACGATAAACTTTTGTAACAAAAATTTACTGTAAATGGAAGACAGCCAGAGAGAAAGAGAGAGAGAGAGACAGAGAGAGATAAACTGAGAGAGTGAGTCTGGGGGCGGTGACATTCTCATTTCGAGGAGAATTTACAAGCCGCCTTCATCGCGTGCCTTGCATAGTCAGACCCAGTCCAACCCCTATATATCTGAACATAGTCACCAGTCTGGCATAGTTAAGTGCAGTTCTACTAGACGTGCCTGACTGCGTGCGAAATTCACCGACCTCAAGTACTACCCAGAAATTTCCAAAATTGAAGCCTAGAGAAATTTAAGTATCTTCTCAAGTTTTCTGGAAAAGCAGCTCTTTCCAAATAGAAAAAATAAAATAGAGAATAATACAAAGGATGATGGTAGCACTTTTGAGCATTGCCAAAAAAAGCAGCAATTGCGAAAAAGGCAGTGAAAAAACAATAAAATTACATTAAATTGATATGGGGTGTAAGGTATTAAAGAAGAAGTGGCAGGTTTTCGGTACCACCCCGAGCCGCCCCTACGTCAACACTCGACAGCCGCGGTCCCCCCTTGAGAACCACCTCACTGTTCCGAAACACGCAATCATTATGCCAAGCCACAATGCCTTCTGGCCCTGCATGCTCGATGCTACGAAATCGTTGCGCCATTATGAAAGTTTCATGGGCGTGCACGATTGCAGTTTGCTCCTTGCCAACTTTATTTATACGAATTGAATCGCATGAGTCAACAAGGAAGTGATCTACTCCAAAAAAAAATGTTTATTACCTTCTGGTACCAGGTTTGAGATATTTTATTGAATGATGAAGATGTGTCTGTCTGCATAAGTCTGTGTGTGACGTTTTCAAATAAAAAGAAGATCCCCACCATCCCTATCACTCCTTAAGAACTCAATTTTTCCCTCGAACTTCCCCCATACTTGAAAATTTCCCAATCATTCAGAACTTCTTCTCTCGGAACTCCCAACATTCCATGGAAGTCCTTCTTTCCTGCGAAAATTTTCCTATCCCACGGAACTCGCCTTATCCAACCCCCTTCTTCAGTCGAAAATTTTTCCACTAACCGGCAGAACTTCCCCTAATTCTCGGAATTCATCCCATTTAGCCGGAACACCCCACATTCATGGAATTCTCTTTGTGTTCCGGAACTCATCCTATTTCTAAGATTTCAATATCCACGAAACTCAAATTTCTCCCCCTCATTTTCGTATAGGAAGGTGCAAGGATAATCACCACACCCAGCTTTACAAAATAATTCAATTATAAACAAAGGGAAACTATTCCTCCTAAAAATTAAAAACAAATTTTTCATTATTACTTTGATTTTCTATTGTAAAGAGATTTTTTTCTGAGGTCTTATTAGTTTTCTACTGACCGTTTCACTAAATATTTGACCTAAAATATAAAGACAATAAAGGTTTTACCAGCGAAACCCCCCAAAGATAAAAAAGTGATTGCTCCTCCTTCCTGTAAGATAAAAATCGACTTGATTGAAGTATCACCAGGGGAAGTGACATACGGAGTAAATGGAACTGGATTAATTAAGTAAGCACATACGTCTTTCTTCTTTCAGGTAGAAAGTGGTGACAGGGTAGTAGGAGAAGTCGGCATCTCTCATTAAGATATTCGCGAGGTTGCCGAGGCTGTTGCTTTCTTATCTGGCGAGTGACAGCATTCACTCAAGAATCAGGGCTGCCACCGCAATGGCGTCGTTGTCAATCACACCACCCTACTGCCTCATCCGGACTCTCGCTTCCTTTCGAACTGTCTCCGCTTCGATTCCCAACGACACACACAGGGCCTACCACGTATCTTCATCCATCTAATCGCTGAGTAATTGATACAGATGAAGATATCTCCTCTTTGCTTTTTTCCCTCTAAGAGAGCCAGTGACGTAGTCAGGATTTAGAAGACCCAGGTGCTGCAAGCTAGATCGCCGCTGCACTCCCACTTATCGTTTATCGTTTATGTCCCGAGCCTCCGGCAGCTGCTTCCGTTCTTTCTTTTGCTCAAACGATCGAGTGAAATATATCCCTTTCAAACTGAAGAATGTCGATTATTCTGAGGGTTTCATGATCATTGTTTTTTTTTAGATATAGATGCTCCACGGGATCCCACTGAACTCCCAATGTCGCATGGAACTTTCCTTATCACAGAAAACTATTTGTTATGCTTAACCCAATGATTTCTCTCTACTCGGGGACCCACTTATCCCACGGAACTCCCCGTATCCCCTGGGACTACTCTTATTTCACGAAACTATCCCTACTTCTCCGATCTCCCTCTATACCACGGAACAATTTTTATCTGACAGAACTGTCAGAATTCCATGGAACTTATCTCAACCTTCGCAACATCCTCGCAACTTTCTCGTGCATCTCTTCCTAATCCGCGGAGCTTCCTCTATTCCGCGAAGCTCCTTCAGAACTGGTCCTATCCCATGGAACTATCCCTATCCCACTAAACGACCTGTGCCCCATCCCGTGCAGAAATTTATACATGGCCCTGACAAGGGTCTGGCCAGTTTTGGTGTGGCCCTAAACGGGTAAACTGGCAAGGCCCACACAAGGCTTCTAACGCTCTGGCAGACTATTACCCTACTTAGGGAAAACTGGCCAGGGCCTCGTAAGTTTACCTAAGCAATGCCAAGAATAATATAATATAATCGTTTTTTGTTTGCACGTTCTTGTACATATTGTACATATATACATACATTAAAGGAATAATATTTTGCAAAAAGGGAAAAAAAATTAAATCTATGCATACTATACTTCCATTCAATTAAGACAATTAAATCGGAGGCTGATGAATTGTTGTTACAAATTGGGCGTATTTAAATGCAAACCAGCCCTTGGCACTTTGTCACTTTTTAAATTGTCTACAAGTTTATTCATTTCTTATAGAACATTTTATTTATTTATCAGAATTTTCATAGAAGTTAGTAATTTTCTGAAAACGAAAATTATTAATATATTCGTGAATGTTCAAAATATATTAGTTAACTTGCTAATGTATAAATATAGACTTCTTTTAAATTATAAAAAATTAAGTGTGGTAAACTTGGGAAATTCCTTATTTTTATCCGAAGTATGGTTTTGACAAGGAAAACTCTTCAATACCTCATTTAATTAACATCTATAAGTCGGTTTTATTTCACTCTCTTAAAGTCGGAATACCAATGTAAGATTGTTATTATTGAGGTATTACTACTATATCGTTGTCCCGTTAATGCCTAATTATATTAAACTATTTTCTCTTAAAATGGAAATCCCGACCAGGGCCTTGTCAACACCCTATTTTAAACAGGGCTAAATGGGGCAATTTCGGCACGGGATGGCTCTCCCTCTGTTATGCGGGATTCCAGAATCCCATGGAACCTTCCCTAACCTTTGGAACTATTCTTGCCCTGTGGGACTCCCCCTATCTCGCGAAGCTCCCTCAGTTTAGGAATAAAAAAAATTGTCATCGATTCAAATATATAAACTATTTTTACCATCTCTTGATCCACGTAAAAAGCGCTGAAAACTGTTGAAATCATAAGCTCCACCCTGGAACATTACCTCTAAATTTCATCGCCTTCACCAACCTTTATTTTCTCCCATCAATTACTCTTCTCAATCTACTGCCTTAAAAATTCGCATTCTCTAGTAATTTCCTCTCCTATCACTGATCTACGTGACCAATTTGCAGTAATTTCAGGGCCACCCTTACGGGCGATAACTTTCAAGGTGGCGAGCAGCATCCTGGGTACTAAGATGAAGTCTGCACGAGAGGTAAGGATTGGATAGGATGGGACAGGACATGGCCGGATAAAGCGTCTAAAATTCTCTACATATACTCTGTACACTATAATAGAAGGTGCACCACATACTCATAGATAGTACTTACATCTTAGCGAAACAAGGTGTCGCCCTCGGCAAAGTTACAAGCATAACCTCAAGCTGCGGCATCACCTTGCTATGTAGCTACCAAGTGAGGTCTAGATAGGTTTGGAGTTGGGGGTTTCAGGGTGGTGGAGGCGGCGGAGGAGGAGAGTCGGTAGAAGTTACGGCGTCTCGACGACGACGCCGCTTTCTAAGTCTACTCTTCGGCATTACCCGCACCCAGCACCTTCCGACCTACTAGCTTCCTCACGAGAGGAAGCTAGTATCCCCTTCTTCCCCCAAATCACCCCAGCAGCCAACCCCCGGAAGTCAGTGGTTCCGGGAAAGCGGGGGTCCCAGGTGTTGCTCGGGGTAGTTAGCCACTTTACCTCTTGCTAAATCTAAAGCGAAAATGCTGCTTCTCAAGGGGGGTCTTGGGACGGGATGTAAGAAAGTACAAGGAAATAAAGGAGGTAAAGATGGGGGTAGGAATGATGGAGAGAAAAGCCGGAGCACTATGGGACCTACCCTCGTGGCGTAACGGAATTTGATGAGCCTTCCGGGCTGACGCGCGAGGATCGCAAGTTTCCGCGAAGTTTTCACCCCGAGAGAACACCGGGGTTTCGGGAAGAAGGGATGAGGAACTTTAGTCGGAAGAGAATATTAAATTTGTTTAACGAGCTACGCCACTCTTGGGGGTCGAGGGGAGAGATTCTGGGTGCTTTTGCAGTTGGCGCGACTTTTTGAAGGGAAGGAAGTCTAGGCGGGCAATTAAATTCTGAGTCAATTAGAGGAACATCGTGCACGAGAGATGGAGGAGAATTACTAATAATACTATTCTTGGTTTAGTGAAAAGAAATATAGCTTTTCTTGAAATAAAGATGAGTGGAGAAAATATGGAATTATGAATAAAAAGTAGTTGAACTAGACGACGACGTATGTTTACAAAAAAGCGTTTTGTGGACTATTCTTAGAATTTGTCTTAATTAATTATTCGGACCTATTTCAGTGAATTTTACCGAAGCATTTGTTGGGAGGTTTATTTGTTTTGAGAAAATAAATTTACCTAGGACTCTGAAATTGATTAATTAATTCCTGGAAATTGAGAAATAGGGGGAAAAAGGAAAAGCATTATAGGGGGAATTGCGTGGGGTATTAGGGGTAGTTCCTTTCGGGAAATTTTTAAAGAATACTAACAGTTCCGTCGGATAGGGAGAGTTGTATATAATACTATCAGTTCCGAAGATAAGGGAAGTTTCATAGGGTGGAGACAGTTCAATATGGTAGAAAAAATTCTATGAAATAGGGAAAGTTTCATGGAATCGTTGCAGTTCCGAAGATAGGGAGAGTTTCATACTTCAGACAAAGGAAATCTTGTAGAATACTCGAAGTTCCATAGGGTAGGTAGTTGGAGAATAGGAGTATTTGGTCGAATAGAGGGAGTTCCATGCATAATACTAGTTCCTAAGATAGGGGAAGTTCGGTAGTAAGATTCTAGTTTCGCGGGATGAAGATAGTTCCGTGGAATAGGGGAAGTTTCATGGAACATGAGAAGTTCCAGTGAATAGGGGAAGTTCCGTGGAAAAGGATGTTCCAAAGACATGTGGGGAGTTTCGTTGTATATTGGGAGCAGCTGATGAGTGATAGGGGGAGTTTCTTAGAATAGGGGCTCCTAAAAAATAGAAAAAGCATCTTCTCTAGACCCAGCAAAATATATTAAAAAAAAGTTTATAAGCCTGCGTTATTTTTCGCTCATCTCGAGTCTTGCATCTTTTCTCAGCACCTTGATTTCAGATTGTTGAGGGTGAACTCATTGATCGTCCTTGACGTTCCATGTACGATCAGACCGGGGATTAAAGGCGGAGTATCAACGACACGCCGCGGTCTGGCGATCGAAAAGAGCCGCCGATAAAAAAAGCATCTAGAGTAAAGCTCAAGGGGGTGGACAGTGGGTACTGGGGTTTTCAAGGAGACACTGGACATGTAGGACGCGGCGTAATCTTGTCGATCAAACAATTAACAATGCCACTGCTTCTCGGTGGAGCCACAGGGATTGGACTTGGAGGGACTTGAAGGAAGAGAACGTTCGCGAGGAGTCAAGACTAAAGAAGGAAAAGGGGGGCAACTCGGCGATCGAATCCTTCGAGTCGGAGATACGAGAGCAACGAAAGGAAGAGGACACCGCCAAGAGGAGTTTTAGCATTGGGTGCTGCTCAAAGACCACAGAGAATCCGCGTCTATACAGCGATGCCGACGTCTCCTTCGCGGCAGTGTTAGCCGTTAATTATCCGTTAATTAGCCGCCCTTTAATTGACCGGGAACTAAAAAAAGGAGCGTGACCTCCCTTTGGAAGAATCTAAAATCCGATCTTGGCTTCCAAGAGCGAAAGGAGATTAGGAGGTTGAATGGGGTCAATTCATGAGATTCTGGATCAGAGAATTATTTTTGTGGTGAAAAGAGGAATGCGATGTATACAAATTTTTTGGGATTTTCAAAAATTATCAAATAAGAATTGAGAAAACGATAATTATGATTTTTTGAGGCTCTCTAAATATTAGTTCATGGTTTTTCATGTGAAATTGGAATTGTTTCTGGAAAATTGAAATAAGAGGTTACCGCTAGATTTTGTTGCGATAAATATATCAGATTTCATTTAGTGCTGAGTCACATTCAAAAGCGAAGCGTTCATTCGTTAAACGGCATTATCGAAGCGATATACGGACGCACGTGGCCCGAATTACAGAAGAGAAAATATAGCACGTGCCATGACAAATCCCCTAGTGGGCCAATCACCGCATGTACCAGAGGATTTAAGACACGGGCCATCTCTGTTAATATATTTTGCTCCTGTTTTCCTCATCATTTTATGGAAATAATAAATAAACGCTGAATTCCAATTACATTCTAATAACTCTTAGAGCAAAAGAACTTCTAACTCTAATATTTGTTGAATAAAATGAGATTGAATTTTGAGATTAAAACCAGAAACTACCGCACTTCTTCTTTCCCTTCAGTAGCACCTCTTCAACATTTTAATCTTTTTCGAGCCTTGTTTTCCCTGACAGCGTTTCTCGACAAACAGATTCAATTCTCTCAAATCTTCCCTGGCGTTTCTCACGTTTCTTCCTTTTACTCTTTTTCAATTCTGTCTTTTCTCTGCCCGAACCAGGGATGATGCTCAGTGTATCACTCCTGATGCGTGACAGTCTTCGGTAGGTGGAGAAGACGGAGCAGCAGCAAAGAAGAAGAAGAAGAAGAAGAATAAGAAGAAGAAGAAGAAAAAGAAGATGGTCGAGATTCGTAGAGGGTGGAGAGGAAAGGGTTGGATGAAGCTAGGCACCTAAGATCCGTGGATGCTGATGTATTTATAAGGAGGAAGATTTGCATACGATGCAGCAGATCGCCGATAGCGAAGTCAGGCGGCGCGTCTCGAGATTCAAAGCTTTGTCCCATTATATCCGCCCTTTTCTCCTTCCATCTTCCACTATCCTTTTTCTTCTTCTTTAAGCTCTTCCCCTCTATCTTCGTTCCACCAACATTCTCTTCTCTCCCTTTACACTCCTTACATTCCCCTCTATATCCTTCATTCTTGTTCTTTCTTTCTCTTTCTCCAGTTTTTTTTCTCTTCTTTTTCAGTATTGCTTCCCTTTTTTTCAAACAAATAAAAGTCCCGCTGTCTTATGCACATCCTGAAGTCCCTCTTGTTCGACTCGCCGCCTTCCTTTCCAGATCTTTCACGAAGGCCTTGGTCGCGCCACTGATTGGCGTTGACTTATGAAGCGATCGCTTTTCACCCTTTAAATGCACTCGCTACAGTTGCTATCTATCTGCTTAGCGATCTCTCCGGAGATCGAACTACTTACCACCAACAGCGGCTCATTTACCTACTTCGGATGAGATGAAGTCCCAAGGAGTAAAGATGATTATAGAGTATAGAGGAAATGAGAAAATTACGGTTTTTTAATGGGCTCGATGCTGAAAATTAGAGGAGGATCTTTGCTCAAGGAGAAGTCGATAATTCAATTCCAACATTGTTATTATATTAACATTGACAATATCGACATCCTCTCAAGTGTCAACAACATTTCACATTTCTGAGCTACTTTACTTTAGGTAATTTTCCTCTGGATAAAAAAAAACATTGAAATTATTGTCTTATATTGTTCATAAACGGAATTAAAGATTGCAAGTTTTTAAGCAGTGAATTGGAGAGTCAATAAAAACGCAGGTGATATGATGATATTATAAATTACTAGAAATTTTTCCACATGAAGATATGCGGCTCACATATGTCTAGACAATAAAAGGAAAAATAAATCACAGCAAGGTGTATGATGGTACGTTAATGGCACATTGAACATATTTAAAACGTGATAAATTCGTTCGTGCGTCTTCGTCATGTGACTTTACTTTTCACACATCAAGCGTGGAAGATCATTAACGATTCACTGTATGTTCTATCGACAATTACTTCAGTTGTATCAACTTAAGTGACTTGGCGTGCGACAGTAGAGTCTTCCAAGAAATGAAAGACGCTGTCTGCATGTCGTCAGTTCGCAAGGTCGTTCCACCAGGTCTTCGAACCACATGTAACGTCCGCTGTCTATAATACTTCCGCTCTTTTAATCTAGACACGCGGAAGTAGAGTTATTAATAGAACTTTATCACCGGATAATGATAATAATAGTAATTACTGATTTATAAAAAAAATAGTGACATAAAATTGACCGCCACATATAAAATATTCGAATTTCGTTTAATGGAGTCGTTTAGTGATGTTTGTTGGTATTTATTGAAATTTGTTGATCAAAATAGAAACAATTATCGAATTTTCTAGTTTTAAATGCTAACTTCAATTGCAAGTCATTTTTCAAAATTTTGGGTAAGTTCTTTCGGTAAATGTTTATTAAGAATGCCAAAAAAATGACACCAAACGATTTTATCAAAGAAAATTCGGATATTTTATAGTGGGTTGCCAACTTTAATGGCATAAAATTTACTGCTTATAAACTTTGCATAAAATGCGCGTAAATGAGAAATGAAATCTTGTGACTTTGTCTCACTGCTGCTGTGATTTTCTTGAATGTAATTCGACGTGATCAGAATTTCGTTTAGCAGGCCGATCAGACATTCTCGCGGCTCTGGACGAACAAATTGTTATAATCGACACGACTTCTTTAAATAACAGCGACTTCGTGACGAGATACGACGCGATAAGGATGATGCGTGTCTCATTGTCGTCAGTTGTACGTCGACTTGTGGATGCCGGATTGCATCGAAATGCTCGCAGCTGCAACGCGAAGCGATGTCGATGCCGATACTGATGCCAATGGCCCATTCGTATCGTCTTTGGGCCTCATCTGGACCCTTTGAAATCCCCATGTATTCATACAAGGCCCATTGCGGCGCCGAGCCTTTTTGTCCGAGATTTAAATCACCATCGCGTAAAGTCAAAGAGCTATCGTGCCGATTTACGCCTCATGGTGGTCTTGATTTCCATGTGATGGTTGCCGCAAGCATATAAACGTCAGGAGAGCGAATTTTTTCAAATACGTGAACAAAAAGTCCATGATTTGTTTTTTTCAGATTAAGTATTTTTTTACATGATTGACTTCAGTATTATAAATCTGTATAAACTGATTTTGAGTTATTTAAAAATATTTTAAGGAATGAAAAGGGATTTTCTAGAATTCAGAAGGATTATAAAATATTTCGTCTAACTAGGTGGACAAGAAGTTCGAATAAAGTGAGGCTTTTGGAAAGAGGCGCATGAATATTCCCAATATTCTATTATCAAATTATTACGAATGTTTTCAGCTTTGTTTAAAATTTAAATCCGTAGGAATTTTTGAAAATTGATTAAAATCTTTTAAAATGTCTAGAGAAAATTGTTAAAATCCCTTGAAATTCCATCAGATATATATTTTTTAATCCCTCACAATTCTTAGAAATCTTTTGAAATGTGACCAAAGTCCTTAAAATTCTAAAAACTTAGGATCCCCCAAAATTATTATAAAATGTTTTAGAATCCGTGAAAACTCATCCAAATTATCAGAAATCTTTTTCCATTCTCAAAAATAACATTACATTCCATGACATTTGTTCTAAAGCTATAAATTCTACTGAAATCTTTCTTAAAATCCTCTTAAATCCCTGAAAATTTCTTCTCTGGAATTTCGTTACCATAATTGATTTCGTCGGTCTTAAAGATAAAAAGCCTAGTTAGAATTTCAATGAGATGGACTTTTAGGGATGAATAAGGATCGAAGAGCTTTGGAAGCTCGCAACGATTTGTTCTTCGTGGTCATGACTGTGAACAATCGATGCTGAATAGGATGAAGAAGAAATGCTGGGAAGACTTTGAAAAAGTCCCTTTATTATTTGGCTCGATTGCAAGGTACGATAAGGATATCAAGGTCGGTAGTGCAATTTATTGCTGCGGCCATTCGGCGTAAGAAAGCAGAAAATTCAATGGTGATATCGAGACGATAACTAATTTACGTGAATTGCATCCCGGTAATAGTCGAAGAGAGACGCCAGATTTTCGATATCTGATCGCGCCGCTTTGGCTTCAGTTGATTGCCATCCAAAATTGATATTTCATAATTTACCAGGTCTAGCTCAAAAATTGCTTCTCTCATTCCGAATTGCGATAAATTTTACCTCGAATTCTCTCAAGTCAAAATACAAGTCTATAGATTAGATTAAATTACTTTTCTTCTTTATTATAATAAATGAACATATTTTTCTTTCATTTGCCGATATTATAAATTATTAATAAAGATTTAGGCTCATCATTTTATAATCTTTAATATCTGCCCAAGGTTACTTACAATGAGAATCTGGGTTAGCGAGAGAGTTTCAAGATTTATGACGCCTGGTCTGACTATAACGGCTTAAAACTACTGAATTGAGGAAATAAATTGTCGTTTGAAATTACGAGATTATATTGGGATAAAATTTTAAGACTATGAAAGTGTTGAAATTCTGTGATAAATAAAAAAGAATAGTATCATTTTATATCCTTCTCGATCATTTTTTATTGCTTTCTATCACATTAAAAGTTAATCTAGATGAATCATTTCTATATTGAGTTAATCTGTATAATCTTGTATTATTTTATTTCTATCCTATCCGTTTCTATCCCATCCTATCCTAAAATCATCCATCCTATCTTAACCCGTTGATTTGATTATAATAAACTTAATACATGTTATTATTCACTACATAATAATGAATGATTCTTTAAATACTTAATGTTGATAATTTTGCAGAAAGAATTCTTTGTGGCCTTTCTTCTGAAAATTTTATAGGCTCGCAAAACTCGTTCGAGTTCAGAAGGTAATTTGAGTTCGAGTTTCTGGACTGTGGTCTCTCTAGCAGCCATTAGCCATGGGTAAACAGAGTCATACTTTACTCAAGGGGCGTTACTCTTTTTCCACCGCAGCTCCAATTCTTTATTCTCCTGCTCTCGATGCCTTCTTGGACACGAAGAACGTGGAAACGAACTAATGTGCGGAATTTATTGGATCTGTAAAGAGCTGGAACCGTGTTTGTTCCAGTAGGAAATTAACCCCTATAAATTACTAAACTTAGGTGCAAAATAAAAGAACGTAAGTCTTTATCATCACAATCTCACAAAAGTCTTTCTACACACATCTTTCGGTTGTGTAGGAATTTATTTAGTCAATTATTTAAGTGAATTATTCGAGAATATTTGTAAATTGTATTAAAAATCAGCACAATTACCCTGGAATCAATTTTCTGATCTCCCTACGACAGTTTGTAAAATTGAAAAAATAGCTATTAAATAAACTAGCTATGTGTCCTCTTATGCATAACTTGTTATTCAACCCTCAGCAGAGATAATTTCCGCATGTTGTTAAAATACCAAACACGTCGCATCTGAACCATAAACATACACATTTGGCCCTTATCTGCTCAGTAAACCAACCATTTTTATCAATTTTTGATGAAAGAAAAAAAAACATTATCGTACGATTACATCCTTCCAGAAGCAATAATTTAGCGATTCGATATTCGAATAATTTCAATATCTCTATTAGGGAAACGCAGTTGTTGGGGGGAAACATTTATACAGCGATGCTCTTAATCGATAAAGTACTCGATGGCAGAAATCGACTACTGGAAAGTCATAATAACACTGCATAATGCGATTTTCGTTGTAAAATTAAACTTTTTTCAAAGCCCGAGTTCCTCAGTTCTCAGGTAGGAGCATTTGTATTATAAATGGAAATTTCTTGTGAAAGGAATTACATTTCCTTGCTAAGTTATCGTCGAGCGGGGTCACATATCGTCGTCGCGTTATTGCCTCGATGTGAAAAACACGTCGAGTTGTTGCATAAAACCATTTAGATAACCGGCGTAATATTAATCGACGCTTCGACGCCATAACGCATCTGAATTAAGCGGTGACCTCTCCTGGGGGTGGCGAATATATTTCATTCGTTGCTCCATGGACGAATAATAATAAAGTTGTTAGTTAATGGCTCTGGATAATTTCATTCGAAATTCAAAATGCATTATAATTGTATCCCACTTTACGCAGTTTTGCGAAGTTATTCGGCAGGACGATAAAATAATTCAAATGAAATTGTTAAATTTATCTCGGCATGAAATACAAGTTTTGTAAATTGAGAATATATTCTTAAATTTTAAAATTACTTTGTAATAATTGAAAACGAATAAATAACGGTTTTTATATGTTTTTCTCTTGGCAGTTGAATTAAAAACGTGTGTACTTAAAATATTTTTTAAATACTTTACAATAAGAGATAAAATTGATAATGTAATTTGAGACATTGTTCACCTGACATATCATAATCGACTTCATCGGTGAAAAATGCGGATTCAATAGAGTAATTAATTTTTAAGCTGCAAGTCATTCTTAACAAAGGCGGTCTTTTGACGGCGTTACATTATGGTATAATTACATGCACGTGTAAACTTGACGTAGCGTGAAATAAATACCTTGGCATGCAGGCGTTGCCAACTCGAGACAAGACAGTTTTCTTGGCGATATAAAGCCAATGCTTATTATCGTTGTTGAAGTCTAATACACGTAAATCAATCTCGAAAGTCTTGCATTTGAAATCGACTCTGAAATTAGAAAATTAACTGCGAATGAGTTAATTACAGATGTATATTGCCAAAGCAATATGAGAAATTACGTGGCGCTATTGTATACGTATTTCTTGTATTTTAATGCCGTACGCTTTATCTTAATGTTCCTCAAAGGCGAAACGGATCAACTTTCAGACTTGATAACTGGAATTTATAATTTTATGTGCCTTTTTCAAATTATCAAATAATCAGTTCGTTTAAAGTGGTCAAAGGTAGTACATCAATGTCTTCAATAATAAATTGGAAGTTATAGTTAATTTGACAGAATTTGGAAAATTTTGAAGAATTTTGAGGGATTATAAAAAATTGCCAGATATTTTATGACATTTTAATGGATTTTCGAAGATTTCAAGAGATTTTAAACTATTTTCAGGGATTTAATTTAATTTCCAGGCATTATATGGCATTTTAAACAAATTTTAAATACAATTTATAGAATTAGAAAACACGATCAGGGATTTAGTGTTATTTCTGGGAATTTAAACAATTCCTATAATTTGCATGGGTTTCCAAGAATTTTAAGGGATAATAAACAAATTTTATGGGATTTCTCTAAATTTCTAGGGATTGCAAGAAATTTTTACAAAATTGAATGAAAATTCTATGAGTGAAATACCTAAAAAGATATTTTAGGTATTTTTTGAATTTAAAAAGAATTTTTAAAAAATTTAAGGGAGGTTTCCAAGAATTTTAAGTGAATATAAAAATAGAGCAAATTTAGTTTCCCAACTTTAGAATCGTAATAGTAAATATTTTTCACTAAAACTAGGCAATTTAACCTCCATTTGGTGCGGACGGAGGTAAATGTCCTCGTTCCAGCAAAAAATATTTATTATTTTGAGCGTAAAGTCGGGGAAACTAAATTGCTCTTGTGGTAAAATACGAACTAAGGTATCACATGCCCTTAAGTGATATCGTTATAATTATTTTTCTTTTTCATTTTTGAAAAGTATTTTCTGTTTCGTTGGAATCTAGGTAGAAAACATTGTTTATGCGATTAGAAACGACCTGCTCGCTGATATTACATGCAGAGTGTGTGATGACAGAGACGTCCCGGATGATTGACGTACGGTGCAGCCAGTTGCATCTTGAATGCGCGACGACACTCCGATGCCTTCCCGGTAGCCACCTGAGACGCATCCCCAAGTTCTCGATCTTTTTCCATCTTTTTATTTTCCTTCTCTTTTGTTTTTAGAGACTTTACAGTAGATCCTCACGCGAGCTCAAAGACGTGCAATTGCGATGCACCGACGACAACATGAGTGAAGCAAGGACGATTCCTTATCTCGTGGCTGCACTTCCAAGAAAGTCATGGGACTCCACGCCAAATCGCTATAAATAGACGCTAATCGATGCGGTGGGAAAAAACGTCACGACGCCTGTAGAATAATTCTAAGTCCTTCGCAATTCATCTGCATATATGAGCCATTTGGAGCCAACTTTGGGAAATGTCATGTTATTTTATCTCAAGGAGAAAATCTGCTGAAGATGACCGAATCCATTTCAAATTTTACTGTTAAAAAGATATAATTATTATAATTGATATAATTTTACTGCTAAACAGAGATGTAATTGATTGGTAATAAAATTGAATGATGTAATATAAATGATAATAAAATAAAGCAGGTTGGAATGTTAAAGTGATTAATGAAACTCAATTAGATAAGAGAACGAAATTATAACTAGATAGGAAAAGAATAAATTAAATCTCAAAGGCAGAGTTTGGCTCATGAGGTAAAGCGATTGGATTGGTTTCCAACTTTATTAGTAGCTCTCTGCTCAGTGTAAATGTTATTATCAACAGATATAACAACCAAGACTAAACCAGATATTTATATAGTATTATACAATAATGATATATAGAAGTTTTTAACTTTTTACAGATATAACTCATTGCACTAAAGGAAGTTCGGACATCCAAAGTAAAGGTATTGAAATCAAACATTTTTTATTTTCAGCCCGCTTGTAGCTGAATCTCTTTTTAAACAATAATAATTAAAAACTGCAACAAAAATGATTTAATCAGTAGCTTCAAAGAGCAACAGTATTCGTAAATTAAACTCGCTATCTCGTTCAATAATAATTCCCTTTGTACCATGTTTCCCGTGTTCGTATACGTATATAGTTGCAGCTTACTTTCGACTCGAGAGTCGGAGAAAGAGAGGGAATTTAAGAGAGACTGAGTCCTTTCGGACCAGGAGAATCAGAGATAGTATCAGGTTGCGGCCGAACGGAACGTTGTTACATTCAAATTAGAGTGGACGACGGTATGCTTACCTGAATACGACAGGCAACGACCATCGGGTCGTTGTCTTCCCATTTCCCCTTATGCGAATATTCTACCTTCGTATTTAATATTTACGCTTACAAAGTGCATTTTCAACAACTGTCAATAAAAAAAACTGACTACTTTTTGTAATTTATGATTCTGAATTCGATATTCTCTTCAAGAAAATGAAAAGATGTTGAAGGGAGCACTTTTTTGTATTTTTTTCCAAGCACGACAAGAAAATTAATATTTTTGAAGCTGCCCATATCTCAAGGAACTGCTCTTACCTCAAGGAACATTCTGTACTTCCCTAATCCCACGAAACTACCACTATCAGCTTAAAAAGCTGATGAAGCTTTTACATGAAACTTTTTTACATGAAAAGCTTCACATGAAACTCTCTACCTCTATCCTGCAATACTTCCCCCATATTACAGAATTTACCCTATTTTCGAAACAACCCCTATTCCTATAACTACTTAAATTACTAAAAATGTTTTCATCTCATGATAATAAATGTTTTATCTCTTTAACTTTATCCTTACCGATAAAAATCTCGTTAGATGCTTTTTTGACAACAGAAAAAAATCAGAGGAAATCTTATTACGTTGAAAGTACGTGAAGTGCAATATATGAAAGTCGATTGTTCCGTAATACTGAGAATTCTCCTGTCCGAGAATTAAAGGTGGATCCCGGACGTTGACCAATTTTCGTCGGTTTTAATTTCCCACCCTCCGACTCGCGACTCTGATTACGCTTCGAGGTGATGATCGCGACTGTCGCTCCACAGCAAAGAATTCTTTAACAGACGTAATAATTTTCGAATCGAGTCAAAGAACAAATTCCGATTTCACAATTTATCGGCGTTACCACGCCGCTCTGTGTCCACATTTCCCCAATAATGTACTCCTTTGATGTTTACAATGCTGAACGATCTGGTCAAAGACAAGGCTGCATGTCATTCATCTAAGGATAGGTGTAAATGAATTTTCCCAACTCAGAGTTTTTTCAAGTTTATCAACCAGTTTGATTGAAAAACGGACATGAGTTGATTGGTTGTCGTTTCTGTTGAATGGAAATACGACATTGATAAAAGAAGTGCAAAATATTGCAATATTCAGATGTTCTAGAACAGAGATATAGGAGAAGTTTTATGAGATATAAGAAATCACGATGGATAGGGAGAAATCTGGGTATATGGGTAGTTCCATGGAATATGAGAAGTCCTAATGAATTTAGAGAGTTTTGAGTTATAGCAGTGGCGTAGCTTACACTAGGGGGGGGGCTTCTATCATTTTAATTTTAAATTTTACGAATTTTCGCTAACAAACTAACATTGATACGGCTGATACGGCGGTAGCTACGCCCCTGAGTTATAGGGATAGTTCCGTGAAATAGGTATAGTTCTTTCCACAAGTTAGGGGTTGTTTTGTTCTATAGGGAGTGTTTTGAAGTAAATGGGTAATTCTTGGGGCGAGCTCAATTAGATGTAGGGGCTCCCAATGTTGTTTCGTGAAATGGGGGTGACAATTGTGAGTGACTCGTGGGATAAGGGATTATAAAGTTAGGGTAATAGGACATGAAATACCGAGTTTAAGGGGTGGAGGAGGGAAGGGGTTATATAGAGATTTGAGGGAAGTTAAGAGGGAAAAAGTACGACGTATCTGATCTGATACTAGAGACAGGAAATATTTCCCCAACTCTATCTCGTTACTGATTTTTTACACGAGATGATTAGAGATGGATACGTATTATATTATCGATATGTATCTGACTTCACTTTTATTAATGTGTTTGTGGCAAGACCTTGGTGCTGACGTGGCAACCCGTCCAAATGTGAGAATATTATTAAGCCACATCCACATGTCGGATAAGCAAGAAAAGGGTCCAGGGTCACCGATCGAAGGAGCTTTTGACAAATAAGCGGACCCAGGGGGTAGCCGATACCGGTCACGATGACGCAAGATTCTTTAGCCCCCTCACTTCTCTACTTAACATCTTTAACGTTTCAATTATTCAAAACCGATTTGTTACTCCGCAGTACTCAATTATGAAAATATTGTTCGATTTTGGTTATTATTAATAATTATTTCTTTGAGAAACTGAAATAATTGATACAAATATTATGTTTGTAAATTTAAAGTAAATGTAAATTGATAAGTTAATTTTAAAAAATTACGAATTGGGAGGAATGAAACTGAGTAGGGAATATTTTCCCACGAATTTCATGTATTAATCAGAATATTATTTCTTACTTATAGTGTATAAGATAAACGTACTTGTTCGCACCAATTTGTCAAGATGTCGTGTCGAATCTAATTCTCAATTCAAGCATCTTATCGTCGAGTTTCGATCTAAGTAAGCGCCACGTGAAATTTTCCACCTCTCAGGTATAATGGAACTTAACGAGACCTCCCGCGATCGAGCTGACACCCCATTAATTGCTCGCTATAATAAATTTATGCGTCCCCCCGCTCGACATTCGTCCAAGTTGAAACCGGTTTACGGTTTATGAGATAGACATCAAATGCTATGTGTGCATCCCTCACTTTTTTCATTTAAAAGTTAACATATTTTTTTAAACTTTATTAATACATTCATATATTAATACATTAATACATTATTTCGTGAATGCATTAATCAATTAATCCATTAATTCATCAATTATTTTATATAATTATCTTCCTCATTCTCTTTTTTATATTTTATTCATGTTTCCAGAGCACTGCAGTGCTTATATATTTTACAATAATTATTAAAGGAAAGCCTTAACACTAAATAATCTTAAATTAAGAACCTTAATAATTTTATAGCCATTTTTAATAACAATTGCATATCATTTTAAAACTATAAAACATACCTTTAGAATTTTAAACAGAATGAATACAAATTAAAATAATTTCAATTTGAAGAGTTTAGAATTGTGCAATTTCAAGTTGGAATTATATGGTTTTGTATAATACTCTTGAGATTTTCCTTACTCCGGACATAAAAGAAAAAGATCGGTTGGATGTAACCATCCAGATGATATCGTAAGATTCGGGACCCATAACTTGGGGTTAAGGCGTAGTAGTGATTCCTTAAGTATGTATAAATCCGCGTGATGTTGTCGTAAAAGTTGGCCACGATGGTTTCCATAGGGTGAGAAGTCTTGTGACCCCCCTGGACTCAAAAGGCCCCTGTTCGTCAGTATTTTTCATGTATTTCAGGGGAATTTTAACCAACCTTGGACTACATACATTTCTCTCAAACTTATGTGAGTTGGATACCCAACTTTTACGATTATCTCTCTCTGAATGAGCGAGTTTCGACTGAGAGGTGTGAGACGTCTCGAATCTTCATGGGCAATGGCTCATTTTATTATATCGTCACTCGCAAGTCAGACGACTTTTTGATTGATAAGGGGCTAAAACATTCGTCTGGTGTTTTTTATGTTCATGAATGAACGTTTGGGAACTAAATGTTTACTGGATATTGTAAATCATAGAGAAATTACTTTCTAATATTATTTTTAAACATTTTTCATTATTATAATATAATATATAATATTACATAATCATTTTATAATTAATTTGAAAATTCTTGTAATTTCTCATTTAATTTTTTGGAATTTGACTTATAAGTTTGAATTTGAATTATAAATTATAAATTCTTTAGAATAAATTTGAATCCCTTTGAATTCCGTTAAATTCCATTGAGTTCCTCTAAATTCCTATGCATTTTCTGATTTGAAATCCTACAAATTCCTGCGATTTCCTTTGAAATATTTTGAAATCTTTTATGGTGATAAAGGCAAATTGAATCAAAAATTTTATCAGCCCTAGGCCTCGGTTTGCCATAATTCAATGTTTTTGATTCCACTATCCTATTTATCTGCTATTTCACAAAAAATTAATTGAACTTCTCTTATTACGTTGAAAAACTTTCAAATAAAATAAAATATTATTTAAGCGAATAAAACATGTAATTATACAGAGATGGTATTGATTCCCGTTGGAAAATGTTTTACCCTGCGACGGTGATTTTCGATTTGACCAGAGCCGTGGGTATTGGAGAAGAAGGGAGGGGGGGGGGGGGAGTAAAAAGAGAATCAAACGACAATAATTATCGTGAAAACGGAATATCCTGGTCCAGCCGTCGCGCTGGGATGAGAGAAACAGCCCGGATGCCATTCCCGGTCGACTGCCATTGTGTTCGTTATAATTAAAAACGCGATTCGCAATTGCAAATTGGAAAATGGGCGAGCGGTCCGCGCGCTGGGTACGCGCGTTGTTTATGGACCGTTCATTGATTTTTATGCGTGGAAATTAATGACCGCTCTGCCAATTTCGGCGTCCGCATATAATCGTCGATACGTATGAATGCACATAAATGTACCTGTAAATATCAACGCAGTTCTGAATACTTCTAACTGTGTGTATAACTGTTATATTGTACAATATTATCAATGCAAGTAAAAGAAGAAACAAAAATAATATATTTGATGAAATATTAATAATGTTAACAAAGAGGCGGATCACTTTTAAGAAATAAATTAAACATTTTTTAATTTTTAAAAGGAGATTGATCTTTGCTGTTTGATTAATCCAGAGAAAGGAACGTTGTATTTATGAAGAACAATTTTTATTTGAATATTTACTTGATAGAAAAAATGATTAATTAGAAAAGAACAAATATGTGTCGATTAAAAAATGAGAGCTTCTTTAATTTCACAAATTTTTAACTCGATATCTTATTTGTGAAAATTTTAGTTTTTGCTCTGTTGTTGTAAGTTGTTAAAAATCAAATAGATTTATGAATTTACTTTTTATTTCATTAACAAGTGTTAATATTACGTTTATTGTTACTGTGGTGATTACATATGCGTCTGTTTAAAGCTTCTCGTTCGTTCACCGAAGTTAAGCAGCACTTACTTCGGCTTTCCTCGGATGGGAAGCATAATACTAAATACCAACACAATTTATCTAATTATAAACTCATAGGTGCTTCTTCAATTTTACAAATTTGTTTTGTGTGTTCAAAATTTATTATTGTAAATAATAAATTTAATTTTTTAGGATATATTCTTTACTTTTTATTTATGATGCTGGTCATTAGGAGATAAACAAGGTTTCGAAAAAGAGAAGCGATAAATCTTGGGGCTTTGAGAGGAAAGAGAAGCAACATAATTAGCATTATCGACGATGCAGGATCTCATGGCACTGCTATCGGAAAATCGAGGAAAGAGGAAAAGCAGAGGAAAAGCCGACAAGGCGCGGACCATTAGCCACTCAGCCGGTAATGCGATCGTGGCTAATGGCCGTCCGTTAGCAATAGCTCTAAATAACTCTGGAATCTCCGTGTTCCATTGTAAGGGATGCTATAATATATTTCTAAAAGCAAGTCTGTCAATTTCCGCAATATCAGTATTTTTGCCTTAGAAAGATTGAAACTCTCTTAATTTCTCTATTTATATCTTCCACATTTTATTACAAAACTATTTCATTCAGTATATTAAATTTCTATCCTCCTCTATTGCAAATCTATTCCATTGTATCCATTTCAATCTTACTCTATTTTAAATCTACCTTCTTCTATCCATTTTTGTCATATCTCTATACGATTCTATTTCAATCTATTATTGGAATCCATTTCTATTAATTTATATCCTATTCTATTATATGTATACAGAGTGGAAATTAAAATGATTAGTAAAATAAAATAGAAAAGAATCGAATTGAACAAAAATTAATAAAATAAGAATGGATTAAAGGGGATTCTTTCTTATTTTTTTTTTTTTTTTTTTTGAAGTAGAGAAAATTTTGAAAAAAAATGTAAAAATGAAGTAATTTTATTTAGTATATTTTTTTTAGTGTATTTTTTTACAGTTGAAAACTTTCTTCGATGCCACGTTATGTGGGACATACACAACGAGGTAATCCCATGAGTTTGTCGCTGGTGGGAGTTTCATATAGAGGTTCGGCTCTGCACAGTCTCATATATAAGGATTTATCACGGCTAAGTCTCCCGTATATTGCTCCATACCGATCCCATTCTGTATCCTCTCTCAGAACTCTTGCCTCTCACCCCCTGCTCTTCCGCCAATCACAAACTATCTTTGCGCATGCTGTTTTTTATCCTCTGCGAAAAAAATAAAATAAAAACAGAAATACACCCCATTTTGAAATCGAATATCTTGCAATAGTTTCTTTATAGAATCTCGGAGGACTCGAAATTTTATTCAAAATTTATTTTATATATATACATATATATAAATTCGGAAATGATTTAGATTCTCAGATGTTTTTCTTTTTTTTTTTTACTAAACGGGAGCTTTTTTTGAGAGTCTCATCACAAATCAAAAGAACTTAAATTTGTCGAGCCACCCTAGTTGTTATAAATCAAATTAGGACGGCACAAAATTTTTCTCGAATTTGAGGACGTTATAGAAAAAGGTGTGGAGTTGACTCTAGTCATGAATTAGTCGGTGGATCGCGAAGCGTAAATTACGGCTGTTCTTTAGGGGAAAACGAGGTGAGAGCTTAGAAACCATAAGCTCGGTGAGAGCGAAAGGGCGAAGCACTTTGTTATTCCGGCTGTGGCGAGAGTACATCTGAATGGCGAGTTGCTCGGATCCATTAATCACGTTTATATATAACGGCGCGATGTCGCAAGTCACTGTACACACTCTATGTATGTAGCTATATAAATGCACTCACCTCTCGAACGCTTCAATCCACCCTTAATGGGCGTATCGTTTCTTTCTTCACAATTGAAAAAGTACAAAAAACCATTTTCAAAAAATGTATATTTTAAATGGAGCATTGCATATTCTCTTTTGTTTAAATTGAGAAAATGATAAGACAAAGTACTTGAAATATTAAATTATCTGATAAAAAGATAATCGAAGGATATCCAAAATTGTACTTATCTTATAAGTAAGTTTCTCATCTGTAGAATATATCCACGGGATATTTATATGATATCCATAGAGTATTTATAATATATTTAAAAAATATTCACAGGATATCAGATTTTCATCTGAGATAATTATATGATATATATGGAATATCTATGAGAGTTTTATGATATGAAAAAATAAAGAAATTGATCAAAGTAATTATAGACCGATATTTAATAATACCACTAGAAGAATTGCTGGTGGCCTACCAGAAAGGCCGTTACTACTTATGACAGTAATTGCAGCCTGTTCTCTTTAGACAACTGCAAACATTTCACATTTTTCTGAATTACATAATGTGGGAATAGGTAGAAAAATTGTAATAATAGTTCACAGTCTACTTAAGCTTTCAAATATTTGTCACATGTGAGATTAATAATTTCCGTTTCAATTCTTAATAATCCAATGAATAAATGATGAGATCAGATTTGTTTTATACTGAAGGCATTTATTATAATAATAAGCCTTTAGACTTTTCTTTTGTTTTAAACAGTAAAATAGTTTTTATTTCTTTTTTTATTTCTTGATGTAATAAAAAAGATATTAATATAATATTAGGAGATAGTCAAAATGTAAAGAATATCTCACTTTATAAAAATATCTTAGTACAATGCGGAAATATCCATCTCGATTAAAATTCAATTATTCTTCCCTTCGATTAAAATATTAATTAACCTCAAGCGATGAGAGTCGAAAGTTCATTTTCTGTTATAATCACTTCAAAGTAAAATTATAATTACTTGACTTAGAAACCTGACATCTTACTGGAGTTCTCTTTTGTTAAGGTCAAACACTAGGTAGAGGTGAAACAAACTCTCAACACGTGAGTTTTATCTCTCTAGAAATACATAAAAATAAAATTTAATTAAAACCCATTAAAAATGATTAACAATCGTTTATAAAAATGTTACTAATTCATTTAGTATAAAGCTTACTATAGCAATTTTCCTCAAATTTATGGATTACTTAATACGAAATATTTGAAAAATTTCCATAAATTGAATTACAAGATGAGGAAAGCTGAAATCATAATAAGAAAATAAATGAGAAACTAGCATGAACATTAAAAAGAATTGCAGGTCAAATGTCAAAGTAACGAGAACAACATGACAACACTGATTCAATAAACCATAATATCAGGATTCCCTCTCTTCTTCATCCCCTTCTTTTATTACTCTATCTCGCTCATTCTTTCTCTCTTTAACTCACACTCACGAGAAACGGAAACTGAAATGAGGGTGGTCGCCACTGATACCGACATAAATCACAATAGGAATTTGTATTAGAGTTACAGACGCTGGTGGATAGGAAATAAGGAATGTAATAAAGAAAATGGACGAAAGCGGGCTAGGGTGGCAATGCTGGAGCGAAAGACCGAATGCCAAAGGGAATGGAATATATTTCCAAGTCTGCGAGTGTTTATTCAGATTAAAATAAATTTTACAAATTGTCCACTTTCGTAATTATTTTAATGTACTCTTGTCCCCTCATAGAATTTTGATTAAGATATTTTTCTCATTTTCACAGAATCACCTAATTTTGGATATAATTCTATCTCTTTTAATCCTACTTTTTTATCCTAGCTATTTTTCTCTATAATATTCTACCCGCTTTTATCCTTTTTTATCATGTTATATAATTTTATATCCTTTTCAGTTCCAGTTTTTATTTTACATTATCAATTTCTATCAATTTCTTGCTCGTTTCTATCTGTTTTTGTTTTTCTCCTTTTGTATCCCACTCCTTTTATCATATTCTATCATTTTATATCATTTTCTATTTGTTCCTATCAGTTTCTACACTATTCTACTATGTTCTATCCCTATCAATCCCAGCTTTCATCGATAAAAAATGCCTATCTCGACTTCAATCGTTTTTTAAAGATATTTAGAAACATAAATTTCGGAAAGACATGAAAATTTTCGAAAGCTGTCTGATGGAGGGAGAGTAATCGCTTGAGTGGCCCCACTTGGTGTTTCGTGTAAAGCAGCCTATAGGCAACGAAACTGGGTACCATCGCAGTTCGCGAATTCCGTCCTGTCATTTATAACTGTCGGACTGCTCATTACAATTCCCCATTCCTCGCCCCTAAAACTACCCCCGCTTCATCCACGACCAACCCTCCCCCTCACAAGTCCACGAGATCCCGAACGAAGGCGAAGCAATTGCACAAGCGAGAGAACTCAACCCATTTACTTTAGCCCTTATCGTTCCTTACGCCGCGAGGGGTAAAAGAGAAGGGAGGGCGAGACTAATAAAAACATCTATTTTTAATTAGGCTTTTAATTGTTTTCCTTTCGCGCGGCCGTAAAGTCACGACGCCATTTTGCAAACTGCTGCCCACGCTTTCCTCACGCACTTAAACGACGTAACAGTAGAATGGAGTTTGCCCCCCACCCCCCCTTCCACCCTTCCAATCCCTTTCGTTTTGCAAGGAAATCTAGTTAAGGATACTCGTTAAAAGTATTTAATGCGCAGAAGCGGTAAAAAAGTTTGTGAGGCGAAAAGAAATACTTTGTTGCTTGTTTTATATTCTGTTTTTTTCTGCAGAAAAGCGTTGATGAAAATAAGAATTTATATCGTTTAGATAAGTGAAAAGTAGTTCCTGTTATCTAGAGTTTGGATTTGCGATTTTATAGGAAAGTTAGTAATTGGGAAATTTATACACAAAATTAAAAGCGATGAATGGTGAAAAGAGTAAATAATCAATAACGCCCTAGGGAGTAAACATAGAAGTAGTATGCAAGAAAACTTCTTGTATTAATTAATTAATTTTTGTAAGTCTATTTACGTTTCTCCATTTTCTTTTGCACGGCTTCTTAATCGATCTAAGTAGATATTATAGTAAATGCGACGTTTACTTCCGTCGAACTGTCCATGTCAGCTAAAAGAACACGAACTTGACGGAGGAAAACATTCTCAATTTACACGTTAGTCATTCCATTTGGCTCGAATCAGTGCGAAACCATTAATATCTTCAAGACTGGCGAATTGGATCGCCACCAAAGCCGAAAGAGCTTCTCAAAATCTTCAAAATACACTAACGGATATTTATGTTTTAAATTCTTAATTTTATTTACCTACTTTACATTCTCAGAACATTACCTATTCTTTTCTGTACTTTCCTATCATTATCTATTCTGTTCTATAATTTTGTCTGCCTATCATTGTCTATATCCTCTTCTAACATCTTCATTAAAAACTATATGTAAAATAACTTCTGCATGTTGTTAGCGTTTCTGTTTTTCAAAAAGACTCTCCAATTATTCCGTTTATAATCAGTCTTTAATCGTAAATTGTAAGACTGTATTAGAATTATTCAGACTTTCTATTAATTTGTTGCTTTTAAGATTGAAACAAGCACAAGTGGTTAGAAACTCTCTATATATATGACATATAAATATCATCAGCAAGCAATATATAGTACAGTTACTTCTTTCTCAACCCTTCACCCCACCCCCACCCTCAATCTCCCTTTCTCTCTTGATCTCTGCTTCTCTCCATTCGATCTATCGCCTCGTCGTTCGTGATTTTCGCGGAGTCACGTTACAAATGACTCCAGCTCGACCTCCTTCCATCCTCGTTACCGAAGTGACATAATCGTCCGGGCGTAATGCTATATTCCCTGTAATACGTACGCACGAGACCGGAGCAAGAGATCGATATCTCGTTTAATGATCCTCCGACGCTTAATAATCCTCCTGTCGGTGCGAATATCTATTGTTGGTAGGTAACGAAGGGCGGCTCGCTTCGACAAAAAAATTCTATGCCTTGCCTGTAACCCCCTCCCCGCAACTCCCTTCTAATTCTTCTAAACCATGTCAGCTCATTTGTCGTGAAATCGAAAGGTCAAGTAGCTCAGAGAACAGCTATCAATTTAAATTTATTTTTTTTGACTATCGAAATGATATAGGTCATTGTTATGAAGCTTAAGTTTTGATATCCCTACCTCATATCATTTTAATTCAATTTTAAGCCATAAATAGGCTCTTTTTAATTGTTTATACTCTTATTTAAATGTTATTCAAAAAATCCTAAAAATATCATGAAGTCCTTTGAAATTCCTTAAAATTACTGAAAATCTAAAAAACATTGTTAAATCCTATACAATGCCAGTTTTCTTCAAATACTTAAAAATTTCATGCAATTTCCTGAAATGCAGAAAAGTCTCTTAATATCTGTCAAATGTGAATAAATTACAAATATTTATATTATTACGATGAATTTGTTTTTATTTATCCAATATTTAATTTTATTAATACTTTTCATTAATTGAATCACTAAAAAGTAGTTCGCAGTGTTATTTTTTGCATCAAATAATTCACAATTTCTATTAATATAATTATGTTAATTTATTATATGACCCCACTATCGTCTCTATGTCACTTCAGTTCGAGGACTTATATTCTGTGACAATGACAACTTAAATTATATGTCATTATAGTTTCGAGAAAATTTTAGTAACAGAGTTAGGAGTTGAATGACTCTTTTTTTTCATTCTTTGAAAAAGAATGACGAGTCATCAAGCTGCTAGTTGGAGGATTTAATAATGAAAAATGGTTGAGTTGAGGCGATAGGGTGAGCGATCGAAATCCTCAATTAAAAAATAATCAAAGGCAAATACTGGCGAGGTGTAGGAAATAATCTCATCGCACCCCGCTAATCCTCCGAGCACGGAATCCCGACGGGTTCGCGTCATAATTTATGGTTCTGTAAGAATGTGGAAGGGTCCTGCGTTGTTTACCGACCTGTATAGGATTACACGTAACACTCGTCCATTAATTTGCGTACGGCTTCAGACTCTCTGAAGGCAGACGTATTCACGTAAAGCAAGTGAATAAAATATCCTGCATGTAAACAATAAAGGTGGGAATTTTTTTAATTGCTAAAATCTATTTTTTTAAAGGCAGTTTACATTTCCATCAGCAATCAAAAACTTGTATGTGACAGATTTAACAGTCTCAAGGATTCAAATTGTTTTTATAAATTTAAAAGATTTTAGTGGATTTTATTGCTGGATGTCATTGGATTCCAACACTTTTTAAAGATGTCAAGGAAAGATTTGAAATTTTCAGGAATTTTAAAGGATTTCATGAGATTTAAGGAAATTTCGAGAGATTTTAATTATTTCATTGGATCACCGAAGTTAAGCAACGTTTAGCTCGGTTATATTTGGATGGGGGCCGTCGTACTAAGGGAAATTAGTTTTACAAGCAATTCTAAGGACTTAAACTAATTTTTATAAATTGGAAGTCTCGAAGTTAAGTGTATAATTTTAAGGATATAAAATGATCTTAAAAAGGCTTGCAAACAGATTTTATAAAAATCAACGAATTCCAAAAGATTTAACAGATTTTAAAGAATTGAAAAACATTTTTTTTTCATTTTGAGATTAATGGAAAAATTTTGAAATTCCTTTAAATTATTTTTAATTTCATTAAAATCTCTTTAAATCGCTTTAAATTCCTTAAAATCGTTTATTACAATCACTTTAAATCTCGTGAAATCGCTCTAAATTCTTTAAAATCGTTTAAACTTCTTCGAATTTCTACAAATTCCTTAAAATCTCTTGAAATCCTTTTTTAAAACCTTAATGATATTGAAATTTCTTTAAAATCTTGTGAAGTCTCTTGAAAATTCTTAAATTCTTTGGACTGCTTTTAAAATTCGTTAAGAATCTTTAGTATCATTTAAAATCCCTTGTAATATTTAACAAAATTGAATTACTTGAAAATCTTGAAACTTTTCTGAATTCTTTTGAAATTCTTTTCTTTTAAACCATTTTTCCAATTTCCTTTTCCAAACTTATTTTCTAAATGAATTTTCACATCCCGTTTTTCAAAATTCCTTTCGAAAATTGGTTTATAAAAATATTATAGAAATTGGGAATTGTGTTTGAAAGAGAAATCGAAAAAAGTTGCTTAAAAAAAGGCATCGTGAAGGGATTGAAAAAACAGTTTGGTAAAAATCTTTGAATAGGGGGTTAAAACAAAGATTTGCAGAAGGCGGATGATAATAAGGCATTGAAAAAAGGTCAATTGATTATTGTAAAAAAGTTTGATTCTAAAAGACTTTTTAAAATTCTTTTATAAAAAGTTTTTAAGAAAACTTTTTAATTGAATAGTTTTTACATGCCTTTTTTAAAGGCATTTTTTTATGTGCAGAAGGTTTAAGGTAAATTATGGTGTGTAATTCGTAAGTACCATCTGTGCCAATCGCGGTTACTTGAGATATGACGTGAAGCTTCCATTCCCCATTTTCCAGTTTGAAATTGCCATTGGCTTTAAAGTAGACTCGCTGTAGCTGCATTTACCATTAATCACCCACACTCGCAAGTTCCATTTGCCCCCCTTTTATTCTGAAACCAATTTTGTTGAAAATTCGGACACGAATCTACATTTAAATCGAGTTTTCGAGGTTTGCTCATCCATAGTTTATAATTAAAAATATAAAATATATATAATCAAATAAAAAAATAATTTGAATTTTATTATCTTGAGATCTAAACATTTTAAGTCCATTAATGAAAATAAAAAACTTTCTTTATTATTCAAATTTCAAAGAGCCTTTTTTCTTCGCGAGAAGTTAGGAATCTTACGTGGAAACAAAAGGAGAAAAAAAATTAGAAAAACTTCTGTGATCTGCGGTCTTATCCTGCCGGTGTAGCTAGAAGAGAGCCAGGCATTTTCGTTTCTGTGCTTTCGTACCGGCGAGGAGTGTCGGCAATATAAATTGAAACAGATGCGAGTTAGCGAGAGTTTTTCGTTTCCGTCCCGAGAGAATAGGGGAAGTGGAACCAACTCGGGAATATAACGTTGATGCCGGTGGAGGATAAAGAAAGAAATACTCCTACAACTCAAAACCGTCCCGATTGCGAAATTTCCACTTTTTAATTCGTTTTACTTCAAAGACTGAATTTACAATAAATTATCAAGCAATTTTAGAAGCAGCATGCAATACTGGCCGCCGCAGTACACGAATTTCCAGTCCTAATCAATATTTATACACGCAAGTGTTACCTGGAAATATTGAAAAAAACTTTTTAGCAACTTTGCAGTAGCATTTCAACAACATTGCAGAAAAACTGTTTACATACGTTATCAATATTATCAATAAAAGATTACGGAAACTGTTTATCTACCTTTTGATAAGTAATGAAATAATGCAAATTAATAAAAAAAAAAAAACAAAATTAGAACTTTGAATTTTGCACTTCTGAAGGGTCGCAAACCATAATTCAAGGGAAGGCTGTGGAATTTGAGCCACTGCGGAAAATTCAAATTGTGAATTAACATAACAATACATTCTCGTCTATCTTGCCCAATTAAACGGACATAAAGCCAACAGCTCGAAGGACATTCGAACGCATTATCTACCCACTCTGTGCTTACTCGAGGAGCAGCTATTAATGAATGGTTACTTGGGGGGATGCCAACATTCCCGGCTCGTAAAACCACCCTTTCCTGTCGCAACGAAACCCCGACGACGACGTTCGGTGTCGAATTTCGATAACGTAGACGTGATTTTAAGACCCTTGTTTTATTTCCAAGAGAATGTGAAAATAGAGTTAACTTTTGTATTCGAATTGTCTAATTTAGAATAATTTTTGCTCGATTTATCATTGGGTTAAATTGTTTAAAAATTATCCATAGATCTAAGTAAAGAAGACTAAACTTTTAAGCTTGTGCCGATTTGAACTTTGTATTTTCAGCGAGGCGAAAGCATTCACCTTGTGCACGATGAAGTTCATTTGCGCGTAATGCTAGCAATTAATTATCGGTCCGTCGAGAGGGGCACTGGGGGTTGAGGGGGGTGGCGGGGACGGCGTTGTGCTGAACGAACAGGGAGAAGGGGTGGAAAAGGAGAAGAAAAGAGGGAGTGGATGTTGTAGAGCCATTTACGGGAAGTCGTGGAGTTCGTGTAAGCGTGCGAATACAAATTTGTTCGCACTTAAATTCCACCGTGAGCGACGATTTATACCCATCGTGCAAGAGCATGACTTTCTAGAGATCGTTTATGTCGCGATGAAAACCCAAGTCTGGAACAAATTTCGCAGATCTGGAAGGAATTTTTAATTCTAAGAACAACTTTTTCAAAAATTTCTTTCTCCCTTTTCCACCCAAATTCTTGATCCTTCTTTTTCAAACTTATTTTTACATATGGAAAATTTTTCCACTTTTCCTATCCCTTTTCTGGAAATCCCCTATTCCAACATTTTTTCTAATAACTATTCCCTATTTTTTGCTTGAGGTGACAATCTGTGGAATTTTATGTTTGGAGTAAAGTGTTATGCCACTTGTTCTGCATTTTAGAGTACCAGGTTGGATGTTCGCGACATCGAAGACCTTCTTACATCCATTCTCCATTTCACTCGGTATGTCGAAGAATCTCGCGTGCTTAGCCCCAGGCTTACATATATCGAAGATCGTTCAAGCAATTAGTAACGATCCTCCGATCTTCGAGCATGTCTTGTAATTTTTGTCCCGCGGGTCAGCTCTGCGTGTACAAGCAACTAATGATTTTTATCCAAGCCAGGCGAAACAGCGACGATTTCATCGCTATGAAATCGATAGGGCTCTTAAACCTGCAATATATCTTTCTCAAGAAAAGTCAGAGAAAAATCATCAACATCCTCAGACGAACATTAATTTTTCCCGCTGTTTAATTTATTCTCCATTTTTCAAATTTTATTTCTGTCTTTTATGTGAATTAATAAATTATTGAAATTCCTGCAATAAGTCGATCGGAAAATCTTTATGCATTTGTGTTGTTTGTGTGTTTTTTTAACGTTTATTGATTGTGTTGCTCTTGCATATTGTTTCAGGGCATTGTTTATGTGTATTATTTTATTTGCGCTGTTTTTCGTGTACAATTTGTTTGGTTTAATTAAAATTTTGAAAATGCAGATAATTTTCGTCAGGGGGAAGTGTGGGAAAATATCAGAATTGAACGGGGAAAAAATGTGAAAAAAATGGCATAAATTTCTAAAGGGCAAAGGACAGCGAGAATTGTCGAATGGTACGAGTGCCGCGGGCGTGTTGTAACGCGATACTACCGTAATTCACGTTGGTTTTACGCTTTATGCGACACGTGGAACATGCACGCGCGAATTTACGGGGAACCCAACGGCGAGCGGACAAAACATTCGCAACCGGACTTGATGGACGCTTGCCCGGTATTGGATTAAACGCCTGGAAAAAGAAAAGAAAAAAGAGCCCGAATAACGAAACCACCGAGGGAAGAAAAGAGCGAAGCGCACATTTCCTTCCAAGCCAAGAATGGATTTCTCTGCGAGATTTATCAAACGCACTCGATTCGAATTTAAAATTAATTCCAGACCTATTCGAAAACATTTTCATAAAGAACTTAAGACGTTTCTTTGATAAAGAAGAAATGTGCGTTGAATTCAAATTCCTGGGATTGCTTTCGTCAATATTTTTCGTCTTGTTTTAAAAACAGAGGTTCTCGAATTTTAGCTTTTTCACTTAAATTAAAGTTGAGACAGTCTTTAGGTTTTTTACAATCTCTTTTTAAGGTTTTCCAACTTCCTTTTCCCTAAAATTTTCCTATACACTTTTCCAAACCCTTTTTTCTAACTACTTTTCCTATTTCGCTTTGTAATTACTCTTTACAAATCCTTTTTTTGAACCTTCTTTTCGAACAATGTTTCAACCTTTTCTCTGAAATTATTTTTCATACACATTTTTAACTCCAAATATTTATTTTCCTAACTCTCTTTCTTTTCCTATCTCTTTTTCTAAAATATATTAAAAAATAAGTTTCGAAGAGGGTTTGAAAGAATTATTTTTGAAAAGTTGGTTTAAAGAAGGGATTTAGTAAAGATATTTGGAAAAATAGTGGAAAATGGGTTTAGAGAAAGAGTTGGAAAAGATGTGGTTTCTTTTTAATTCCCGTTACTCTTGCTGATCGTTTTTTCGCATGTTAAAAATGGTTATTATATCTTGATAGGGGTTGTTATGGCCTATTACTGTTACTAACCCTTGCAGGCGTTGATATTCTGTTTTTTTCGCACATGGCGATTAATATGATCATCGCTCAGATTTTTGTTATTTTTCTTGGTACATAATATGGATTTTTATATCTACTGCTTCGGGTTGTCGTTGTTCATATGATCTTTCATAATTCAATTTTTATAATTATTATAACTAATCCTTTCTTACAAACCCCCAACCCCTAAAAAAAAAAATACCCTAAAACCTATTTCCCGACAAAGCGACAGAGCAAAAGATACGGAAAGCAGGTGAAAAAGGAAAAGATCCAAAAGGGGTGTATCATAGCCCCAGGGGTGGCTAAGAGTTGAAAGGGTTTGCGATAAGGGAGGAAGATAACCGGCATGGCGAATGGTAGCCAGTGGCTGGAGCTGGTCTCAAAAGAAAAGAGACGCGTCTGGAGTTATATGGGGATGTGGGGGTGTGTATTGTATCGCGAGCTTTTTGAACGGCGTTGCTCGCGGGGTCGGTTGGTCGAGTACTATTCTCCGAGTTGGAATGGGGGATGGGGGTGAGGGCGAACGGGCGGACGGGTGGGTGAACGTCTGTCTGTTGGCTGCCAACGAGCCAGTCAATCATTACGGGGTGCGCATGCGCTCGAAAATCCCTCCTCTCGCCCCACGAACCCTGTCCTACGCCACTCACCCCCAACCTCCTTCACGTACGGTATACCCTTCACGTTTCCCTCAGTACCGAGTTTACCCCTTTCTCTGTGTGCTACAAGCACGCTACAATGCCGCCCGCCGCCGCCCATCCTGCATATTTAAGCGAGCTGTCTTGCCGTGCAGTCGTTACACCCTCATACCCACCCCCATCCCCAACCAGGAAACTCTCCACCGTTCTCCATGACCCATCTCTCTAGCTTTTTGTCCTTCCTTCTCTTTTCGGGACTTTTTTTTCAACCCCTCTTTCTCTTTTTCAGCTCCAGTGTTGCGATAAAGAATTATTTCGCTCTGTGCACTTTTTTTACCCGGCAGTTTTTTGCGCGAGAATTTGAATGGGGACTGAAGTAGATCCTTTGGTTAAAGGGAAGAAAAGATAGAATTATAAATAAATATAATTTTTTATACTTTAAATTTTATCTAGTTTACTTTAATTAGATATCATTGTGCTCGCAAAACTAAAGTGATTTGAAATTAAAGAAATAATTCCGAACGAGGGACATGGATAGTAATCCGAATTTCTAAAGTAAAGACATTCATTTTCAGGTACGACGGCACCCATCCGAATACAGCCGAGACAAGCATTGCTTAATATCAGTGATCGAATGAGAAGTAAACAATTCCATATGTCCAAACGGACATACTTGTAATTTATTCTCTATGTACATATTCTATTGAAACTTTCAAAACACGCGTATATAACAGTAAATTCTAGTCTTTCTTTTAAATTCTGGTTGATTCCTGTTCATTCTTTTGAATTCGTATGAATTATTTTTAATTGAACTTGAATTCTTGTTTTTCGTATTTTTTTAATCCGGATTTTGTAAATATATTTCAAGGGGTATATATCTAATTATCTAATATGACGTCTTGAAAAATTTGCTGAATGTGTGTTTATATATCACGCTTTTTAATGATCCTGTAATATCTGGAAAACGTTTAAATATGGTATAAAAATCTCGGAAATTTGGTGTAATTAATCCACTATATACCAAGTTGAATGTTTTTACAAGTGTTAAATGAAATATTAAGTTTTAGAAGATTTATGTACTTCTATAATTTTTCTATATTTGATTTTTTAACTATAAATTTTTAAATAATCAAAATTCAAAGCCTATGTACGGAGCAGAAAGATTCCTTGTGTCGAGGGACAAATCGATTGACCTATAAGATTACTAAGATTATTCTTATTTTTATTGAAAAATAAGAAAATTATGGTTACTTGCAATTTTTAAAAATTCATGTTTACAACTTTTCAAATTATCATAATTTGAGTCTGATTTAACGAAAATAGAAATTCCCTGTGTTCACAACTGATGAAGGGACAGTAAAGACTCTCTGTGTCGAGACGACATGGTTGTGCTGTAAAATGAATACACTTTCTTAAAAAGTTTAAAATTAATTAAATAAAATCTGAAAACGACTCTTTGTATAAAAATCGGCGACAGTAATTAAAAAATATTTGAAATGCTTGTCCTAAGACGCCCTCATATTACAGCGACGTCAATTTGCGGAAACTTTGCGATGCGCGCGGCGCACGTGAGCTTTGGGGTGGGGGGTGAATGTACGGCGGGAGGGTGTTATCCAGGGGTAGTCGCGCGAAGCGAGGGTGCATTCCCTTCTCGGTCGCTCGGTCGGATCGCTCGCTTCGGCTTGCCGGGGTGTTTCCATGACTACGGCGCTCGCGCCTTGACATTGACAAATGGCCGGGTAGAGGGGTGAGCCGAGCACAGCGCTGCTTTTACATATGCAGGGACACCCATTTGTCCGTACCTCGGCGAAGAGAGGGTGCGAGAGAGAATGAGACGAACGAACGGTTGGGACAGAGCGAGATGGTTTCTCCGCAACCACCACCTCTTATCCGTCTCCACGTCTGTCCGTGGCTTCTGGGGTACTGTGCTACTCCTACGTATAACGTAGCCGGTGCGATTCCATTGCATTGTGAACGCGACCGATCCGTCGCGCTCCGACGAACCGCTAACAAATGAGATATAGATATATATAGCTCCGGTTCCTCCAACTGGTTAAAAATTACGAATTTCCAAGTCGAAAAAACTGAAAAGTCGAAGAATTTTTATTTTTTTTATATCAGAATGATGAAATATTAGGGAAGATATTATGGAAACTGAAAAACGAGCTTGGCAGAATGTAATTGCTTTATTGGGAGGTTTTTATAGACCACTTGTGAGAAAGGCTAACGCAGAGCCATCTGGTGGCTTGTTTGAGAAGCTAGACTCCCGTCAGGAAGTTTCTACATGCTCAAAATACTAGGGAAAGAGTTATGGGGAATCTGAGGCAAGCTTGGTATAATGTAATATCTTTATTGGGAAGCTGTGAGATACCACTCGTGAGAGAAGTCTGCACAGAGCCACCTAGAGGTTACTTTGAGTAATAAGACTCATCGAAAACTTAATATAATCTAAAATTCGTTGGAGGAACTTTAATTTAACAACCGAGAATGATTCGAATCTTATTTTCTTTTCAATCTTTTAAGTGACTTCCGAAAAAAATCGACAGAATGAAGGGGTTGATTTTCTTCTTCGGTTATTAGGAATATTTTTAGATTGAGGCTCGAACGGATATTTTGACTTCTCACTTAATGATCCTTCTTGTGATTCCACAGGGTAACTAGTGTGATAATATATTAGAATGGGAAGCCTAGAGGCAAACAATCTCGTAATGGCAGGATGGCTGACTGGTGGCGCAGTAATGAGATATTAGAGGCGCTGCTCAAGGGAGTGGCTACTTCGAGGGAGCGTAATATGCGATAGGCACTCGGTTTCACTGCACTAGTGACTAGAGGGCGTTACAGAATACTGCTAAGGGTAGTATCGCTTTTCTCTCCTGGGACCCGATTACTCTCTCACTTTCAGTCGCTACAAGTACCTTGAAAACGATTCTGCCCTAGCGATCACACTAATTTCCTTTTAAGAACTTAGTTTATTTTAGGAAGTCATTTTTCATTACTTAAGTCTACCTTTGGTGAAAAATGAAATATTCGATGAAATGAAGATTTGGACAAACATTGTTGGATTTCCGGTCGATAGGTCTCTCATACTGTAAAAATAATTGGTATCTTCCCTGATTTTCGACGTACACGTAACAAGGTCCATTTCCATGGAATAACCATCAACGATAATTGGCACCTCGAGCTTCGTTGCCATACGTGCCTGTCATATTTCAGGGACGGCAAACGAAAACAGAGACAGAATCGTATAGGAAGCGACGGAATGAGAAGAAGAGAGAGAGAGAGTGAGAGAGGGGGGGGGAGAAAAAAAAAGAAAAAAAGAGGGACAATGAGAGACGAAGACAGGGTGGAAGTCCAGGGGATGCTGCATGAGTTTCATAAATGCTCGTTTTATGCAGGCAACGGCACCCTTTTTGGCTTTTCAGTCGAGGGTGTCACGAAGTGGGCAACAAAGCAAAGCCATTGACAGATCGCTAACAAACCTTCGCCCATTCTGCCACAAAACCGTCCTCCCATTCGTAATTAGCACTTTTTTCAAATTTGCCTGTGGAATTTTTTAGGCGAATTCATTAAAATATTTTTTTAATTTTCCTTCATTTCATTCAAGAATTATATTTCACATTTTTAGGGGTTGTTATTTGACTATTCAGGGTGTTTTATGGCTGTTGCTAGGGTTTTTTTTACTGATTATTTTTTGGGGACCTGCTGCTGAGGGTTGTTTTAGAATATGTCTAAGGGATTGTTTTTTGTTTATGTGTAGGGGTTGTTACTGGTAGTTCTTACTTACCTTCTCTAAGATTATTATATTGTCCTTCAACTGGTGTTGTCTTTTGCTAGGGATTGTTCTTCTCCATTTCTTAGCTCTATTTAAAAGAAGCTTTTAATCCAAATCACTTAAAATTAAAATCGTAATCTTTGTCATTAAAATTACTTATGAATTTTAAACTAATTTGGTAATTTGGTAAGGGACTTTGACTTTTAATACATACAGCAAATAAAACCAAACACAGCAAAGCTATTAGCAGAGATGATTTACTAATTAATATTACCATTATTAATATCATTATTATTATCATTATTTACCTAACGCTTAAATTATTCTAATATTAGAGATTATATAGAGGAACGGGATAAGGAGAATATTATGACACAACTGAAGACTTTGCAGATCGAAAGCTGCATTTTCCTTAAAAAATCTGAAGCTTTGAATGAAATAAGAAGAAACTATATAAAAGATATTTTGAACATGAAAATTCTATTAATTATAATTTGTTACTTTATTGATAGCTGATATCGATCTGGAAGTGTTTCACTGAGTCTAAATAAAAATGATTACGACGTATGTACACAAGATGTAGCATTTAATGCTCACGTTTCAAAAAACACTATACAATGGACACTCTCTAACATAGACCACCTTGATATCATTATCAGCAATATCATTCTTTCCTTTTTCTCTTTCATCGTGATCGCGTGACCTTGAACGAAAGACAGTAAGGTCGCGCCTATGATTGAGTGATTTATTAAGTTAGTGATGTTTTCAGATGCTGACGCTCATCCTTAAAATACCCGAATTTCGCTAAATAACAAAAGTATCGTGGTTTCCAAAATTTCCAAGAGTCGAGCATTCAACAATAAAAAGATCCAAAGATTAAAAATCAACAGTTATTCGAGCGCGATAAAATTTTTGAGCCAGTAAATAAGCCACTTTTCTAGGAAATATTGGAAAGTCCCGACGAATAAAATAATCGGGATTGAAGTTTTGACATTCGATTAATTCTGCACTCAAGCGACCATCTTTGCTGTTTTATGAACTCGATGTGTTGGTAGTAGTTAATGCGCCAACAGTGGAAAGAAAAGAGTCCGATTTCATACCGATATAAGGAATTTTAGCTTACTATACATCATCGTTATCTTTATTGTTTATCGTTATGATAATAATAATAATCATCATTATCATCATCGCTCTGACGCAGGTCATCATTATCATCATCATCATCATCATCATCATCATCATCATCATCATCATCATTATCATCATCGTAATAAGCATTCATAATTATACAATAATTGTACAGTACTCTGACAATTGTCAAACTTCTTCTCCCTCCCACGCAGCATCCACACATACATACATACTCACACACCCTGTTCACTCTGTCCTTGTTACTCTTGCCGCTGCTCATAAAATTTCCTTTACTTCATTTTTATACCTTCTAACGTGATTATTATTTAGATACCTTAGTATTATTTCGTATACATTTTTAAGGCGATGATTCAATCAATTGAACTCATTTTTAAACGAACAGCCAATGATGCGTCGGTCTAACTCTTCATAATTTCACACACAAAGACTCCCAACCAACCGAAAGTTAAATGTATTGAAAAAGAATTTTTGATGTTTTTAGATTATTTTTCTTAAATTCCAGTTAATTCAAATTTAAGAAACTATGGTTTTAATCAATTATGATTGTGATAAATTATAGTTTCAGGTAGTTGAGAGCGAATTGAGTGCTGAGTATACATATAGTATTGGAGGAATTGAAAAACAATCGAGCGACCGAGGTGCAGTGATTATTAAGATGAACTGGTAATTAAAACGTGACAATTAATCTGACAAACTTTCAACAAAATTAAAGAATCTAGCCAATTAACAAATACAACTCGCAAATTTGCCCAGTCAGAGATTAATTGACACCTGAGATTACGAAAGAAACATTAAACGATTTAAAATACCGAATCTTTGATATCTTTGGGTATATTTTTGAATTGTTTATTCGAGGCCCAAAACCTGTTGAAATAAGTGTAAATTCCAAGAGAGACTTAATAGTAAAAGATATTTTTATTTGATAACTTTTATGACAACTTCTAACAAAGATTACATTGCATGAGAGCCACTAAAAATTAAGTAGGCTTTATCATAATATCAAAGATTTAATTTAAATTTAAAATATAATAAAGACTGATCAACACCTCGGCTCCCGTTGAATCGAAGGCATATCACCACGTGGTTGATTGGAGAACTTTACATAATGAAAGATTGAATTATTTTTTTTGCAAAGTATTTTTTATTTTTATAAATTTTCTCCAATTAACCTCTGTGCGTACTGAGTCTTTCTGTATACATGAGTTTCATTGTTCAGTATACTGAAACGTCAATCTCGAGCGGAAGTGGCACAATTTCCGGACTAAAAACATTTTAAAATTTACAATAATTCATAAAAATCAATATAAAAATCAAAATCGTGGAACTTCCGTTCGCTTCGACAGCTTAAGAAATGTGAAAACAGCGCCTTTTTTTCGCGCTTTTTTTCTAATCGGTGTAAGCAGACATAGTGAAAATATGGTTAATTTGTATAATTCGCTCATTCTCACTTTTCCGTACTAGTCAACCCTCGCGTTAGATTCGAAGTACGATGCTAATAATAATCATCATCATAATCATTCTCATCATAATCGTTACATTAGAAAGACTTCTCGAAAATGGTATCCTTAAAAACTTCTCTCTTCTCCAGTCTCGACACATTTCTTTAGTTACGTATATCAAGGACGCGCGCACATAAAAAAAAATCACGTGCAGAAATGTACAGAAATCCCATGAAAATCATAGCCGGATTCAAAAGTGGTTTCCATTCCCACTTTTGTTAAATCATCTCCGGATGTTTGTTAAATCATCCGAATTTTCTCTGGTCTGATTTTGCAAGGAAAGGAGGGTCAGAAATGAAAAGAAGCTTGTCAAGGTGTAGCTGAAACATTGATGAGGTGCTTCGAAAGGGAGCAAAAATGCGGACGAACAAAACGAAGAACTGTACTTTCGGGCCCTAAATACCTACTCGCATACTTCTATATATAATATGTATACTCTATAATACATTTCTCCACACATCACACTCAAATTTCACACTCAATCAGACTTACTCCTGGATTTTTTTTCTGGACGCAGTTCTGCGCGCGTCATGCTCACCTCTCATGCTCTCAATTGAAATAACTATTTATACACAATATATTATCGTAAATTGTAATCGTTAACCTTTTAATTAATCCTTAAGAATCGAGTCGATCGGAGCGTTTCTCACACATGGCGGTTGGAGCGGAAAACGAGTCGCTCGCTCTTTCCCCCCTCTAGTGTTTTTCCTCCCTGAAGTTTTGCTCCTCCCACGTATTCCCCTCTTTCGTATTTTACATCTTGGAGCGGGGAGGAGGGGGTACAGGGTCTTGTAATTATTCATTTATATTTATATATATATATATATATATAT
>UCOH01005881.1:0-36264 GCA_900474275.1 Synergus japonicus
TATATATATATATATATATATATAAAGAGAGAGAGAGAGAGAGAGAGAGAGAGAAATGTGGAGGGTTCGTTTCAAAGGAAAGAGCGAGAGAGTGAGAAAGCGCGAGGGGTGGTTTTGAGGGGATTCTAGGGGGTTGTAGGGGTAGTGGGTGAGGAGGCAGAGCAACCGAGAGAGGACGGAGGTACGTATTGATCTCACAAGTCTCCCGACACAGCGTTCGCATGAAACAGGCCATACTCCTTCCTAACAGTCGTCTTCCCTGTTTTCGGTCACTTCTTTAAAGTGTAAAATCTCCCTAGGGAAAAGCGTCGAAAAGAGTTTTTCAACCGATACTTCCGTTTCCGTCAAAGTGGCATAGGAAGCTCTAGTTGCTGTATCTGTAGAGTAACTGCACTGATGTTGGTTCAACAAAGTAGAGTTTTGTTCGACTTGGCACGTGCGCGTCGTGCTCATGGCAAAATTGAGATTCGAATCTGGAGCGAGAGAAATGCTGCGAAATGATACTTTTTTTTTACTTTTGCACTCAGAGTCACTAAACATGCATTTTTCAGGTGTTTTCACATCTAGGGAAATTGGAGAAATTTTCTTTATTTACGTTTGGGAACTATTTTATAACCATTGCCTCAGTTTATTTATTCATCAATTTAGATCGTTATTCATCAATTAATCAATTTATTCATCGCTTGTTTGGTAAAGTCGTTGATTTTAGAAGTAACTGTTGCTTTTTTCGATGTTAAAAGATGGATCAAGATTTTGATTATGAGCAATCGGATTTTGATCAGATGTTGAGAATCAACAGATTTTTCCGAATGCAGAGATATCAGATTTGGGAATAAGGAAAGCATGAAAGATTGAGATGGAAAATCGAGAAACAAAGATTTTCTATCGAATAGGAATATAGGATGAAGTTATATATAAGGGATTTACCTTTCTGAGTGGATTGGAGTTGCCATTAGATCAGGCATTGTCTAGTTTTTGAATTGCTGCCAGTCTTTCTGTTGGCAACATGCCACTGGTTACAAATGAGCTCAGTTTGATTATCCGCTTCTGATCCCTTGTAATCAGGTAATGTTACATCTTTCTGATTCTTTATAAATCCGATAGGCTCATCTTTTTCAACACCAAATCGAAATATACAAATATATTAATATATTAATATAAATGCATACATATATAAATGTGTATATTTATTAATTAATTTAATAATTACCTTCTTCGAAAAATGGTCAATTTAAAAGACTTGTTTACAGCAATACTTCTCTTTATAAAGAACCATTTGCTTATCGAGATTCCAGACTTTTGTAATTACTAGTTTTTAACTCAAATGGATGAAATATGAACTCTTGGATGGCTTGAATATACGGGACATGAACTTTCGGGTCTCTGGGTAGCAAAAGTTTTTTTTTAGTCTGTATTTCCAGGTGCAGGTCGGATTTGAAAGTATTCCCCGTATGTATGAGCAGGTCGACGTAAAATTCAATTTCACGCACCGTGGCTCTCATGATTTGGCCTGTCTTCTCATCATGACGCAATACACACACAGTTCCACAATTCACGTCCCAACGTAAAATATCTGGTTGACCTGTAGGTGGCTTTCTCTGCTCTTAGGCCAGCGAGTTATTGTCGTTTAAAAAATATTTAAACCATACACGACTGTATAATTAAGAGATTATAACAAGGTGTCTACTTATTTTGGAAAATCTGGAAAACCTGGAATTGGTAGGGAATATTTTTTACCTGGAGATACCTGGAAATGTCAGGGAATGTTTTTCGGTCGGGGAATTTTTTCAGTCGGGGAATTTTTTTCAGTCGAGGAATTTTTTCAGTCAGGGAATTTTTTCGAGCTTACTTAATTTATTTTTCTTGTAATAAAATTAAATTCAGACGTCCAGTCTATTAACGAAAATTTTTATGTATTTCATTTTTTTAACATTTATTGGATTAAGAATATTAAAAAAATTCCCAAAATTATTTTATTTTTATTTAATTACTAGTAAAAATTTACTCGGCGTTGCTCGGGTTTTTATTAATTATTAGAAGAAGTTTCAAGGGATTTTATAGAGATCTTAAGTGATTTCAGGGAATTTCAAGATACCTTAATGAACTTGAAACGATTTTTAAAAGATTTCATAACATTTTAAGTGATTTTAAGGAATTTATTTTAATGTGGAGTAAATCAAATATGAAATCCTTTAAAATTACTTGAATTTCTTTAAAAACTTTTAAGTCTTCTGTAAATGTCTTGAAATATCTTGAAATCTCTTAAAATTCCTTAAAAATTCCTTTAAATCCAGAAAATCAATCGAAATCTCTCACCATCCCTTGAAATTTCTTAAAATTACTATAAATCTCTTGAAATTCATAAATATTATTAAAAATCTTTTGGAATTCTTTAAAGCCTCTTTAAAATTCCTCTAAATTCTCCAAAATTGCTAAATAAAAATTTTGGGTTTTGGGAACAGTCGAAACTTAATATGATTATTATTATTATTTCAATAAATTTAAAAAAAACCGTTAGACTGACGATTGTTTTTGATTTCTTGGAATAAAAATATCAACAGCAAAAATTTGCTAAAGTTTTCAAAACCTAAAATTTGTATTTATTTATTTATTAGGAGAAATTTATCCGGTGTTGTTAGGGATTTTAAGGGATTTCGTAAAATTTCAAGGGGTAAAAAGACTAAAGGATTTTGAAAAATGAAAAAGACTTTAAAAATAGTTATCAAAAGGTTCTTTCAGAGATTTCAAGAAATTTTTATTATTTAAAATTTAAGATTTTTAAGATTTCCTGAAATTTGAAGAGATGTTTAAAAGATCTTTTGAAACTGTCTTCGAAATTCTTGAATTAAATTCTCTTTTAAATCTTTAATCTTATTTCTATTAGCTTTTCAGGAAAATTTTAAATAACTAAAAAATGTAGGTAAATACCTACATTTCTTAAAATCATTTAAAACGTCTTGAAATCTTTAAAATATCCAGATTGTTGAAAATATTTCGAAATCCCTTGGAATTCATGAAAATTACTTGAAAGATCTTAAAATCTGATCAAATTTCTTGAATATTCTAAAATTCCCTAAAAACACTTGAAAACTCTTGAAATCCCTTAAAATCACTTAGAATCCCATTAAAGTGAGATTTTAAAAAATATCTTTAAATCTAGTGATATCCACAAGAATGTCTGAAAAAAATCCTTTTGATAATTCTTTTGAACCCTTTTAAAAATCCATTAAAATACAATTTTTTAAAGCCCTTAAAATTCTTTAAATTTTTTAGAACTCTTTAAAATCCCATGAATTTTTCTAAAATCCTTTAAAAAGTCTCACCAGGTAAATTGCTAGTAAATAAAAATAAAATAAAATGATTTGTTAGACTTTTTTATAGTAATTAATTAAATGTTAAAAAAAATACAAAGAAATCGTCAGACGTCTGAAACTTCAACCCAATGGTTCGGATTGATTCGGAATGAATTTCAATTCGAAGCTTTCCGTAGGGTTCAATATTATCAGATAGTGATGGGTCGAGGGGGGGGGTGAGGGTTATAATTTTTTATTACATACTTAAATAGCCAAAAATAATACCTGGAAAACCCCAAAAAAGTCAGAGATTTTTTTCCCAGGAATTGAGTAGACACCCTGTTATAATTATAGAAAAACTTCTTGAAATCAAAAAAACAAAAAAATTTGTGTTGTTTCATGTTTCAAAATTTCCTGTAATGGACGAATTTTCAATAATGTGTAAAAAATTACATGGAAAATTGTGTCTCCTCTTAAACATGATGGAAAGCTTCTAAATTGAAAGAAAAAAAAAAATTGAGAATTGATGCAGAATATTGAATGAGTCTCCAGGTGGAATAGAATAAATAAATAAGATTTGCTTTACCGATTGCCATTGATTCTGATGTTTGAAACAGCAAAAGCGCCACTGCCTTAGCGACAGCAAAGATCCGTGCTAGGAACAAGGCCTTAGAAAGTAACAAACAAGAAACATAATTAGGAAATAAGTTGTTGTTATTGTTAAAATAATTAGAAACGGACAAAGTGTTGACATATTGTACATTTAGACGTTAATTCAAGCACACGCGATTCGTTGCGTGATTATAGTAATTAATAGAAGTTACGTGCAGTTCCATAGTTTTAAAAATGCTTGTCGCAGTCATAGTGTTTTTAAAATGGAGTCAATGGAGAAGAAAAGGAAATCGGAAAATGAGGATCTCAGCTCGAATTTGCGATTCATGAAACAATTACAATGACGAGGAAAGAAGATATTCTTTCTATCATAATTATAATTATGATAGAGAGTTAATTAACTTGAAGAGACGTGACACCTCTCCCTTTGGTTTAATCTCAAGTGGGAAATGTCCCTTTACAATGTAGTTAATGAATAATATAATACCAATAAAAGAAAGGGGTTTGTTTAATAAAATGTGAGGGAGGGAAGATCTCAGAACTAATTTAAAAAGTAGTAAGAGCCAAGAGAAGAAAGAGTGTCTCGAACTTCTATCGTAACGAAGTTTCGCTCCATGGCATGGAAGAATTAGTCGAGTAAATATTTCTTTTGTTCGATACGTTTACTTTTACGATGAAACAATAGACAATTCTACTGGCTTCGAGTCCAAGTGAATTTTTCTTTGTCTGCAGTGAGCGTTCTCTTCCAGTAGGGTGAAGAGTTAGCGTTTCCATAAAAGTGGTGAAGAAGGAAAGGGAAAATGAAAAATAGGAGAAGTGAGAGAGGGAAAAGAGATAATGAAAATGAGAGAAAATGAGTCTGGAACATAGGAGTAGAAAAGAGGTGCAGAGGGAAAAAGAGGAAAGAGGGGAAAAAAAGAAAGCGAGAAAATGAGAAGGATTTGCAGAGTGAGAAAAATCGCAGGATACGCAGTAGGAAATTTGGATGAGATCCGTAAAGCGTCCAAGACTTCGAAAATAATCCATCGCCCGTCTAAGTTGACCCCGATCTGCCTGTCGTCGGATTTCTTCCTTCCTCAATTCGTCGAACCCAATCGATGGTCTCAGAGATCTTTCCACATGCAAACTAGACGAATAGGAGATTTTTATAAAATATTGACAAGTCTAGTTCCTCGTCCATTTTATTTTTTCCGTTTTATTATTCCGTTCATTTTATTTAGTCCATTTTATTTTTAAAGAATACATATATACTTATATATACTTTTTATCAACTGGATAAGCATTTTTCGATTTAATTAAAAAGTCTAAATCTGAACACTTTCCTTTCTATGGAACTTGACGAGTTTTAAAGTGAAGGAAGAAAAGAAAGAACTTTGTTGGGAAGAAACAAAAAAAAATTAGAGACACTTTATTGATGGAGACAACGGATCGAAGTTTACTGATCTCACATTGTTTTGCATCAGTTTTGGTTACGAGGGTCTAAAATGGGGCAGTCTCTTCCATTAAAGCACTGGCAGATTTATTGGCTCACCCACGCGACCCCCCTGTAGAAATTTCGATAGGAGTCTAGTGGGAGCCTCACTAGTTTCCCCTTTTTTAGTCGGGGCCCTGATGGGGAAAACTAGTCGGGCCCTGATGAGGGAAACTAGTTAGGGCCATGATCGGTAAAACTAGTCGGTGTCCCAACTAGATCGTAACGCTTTTTCCAGTTAGGCCCCGACTAGATTTTCTAATGGGGGCCTTTAGGGAATCGCTCTTCCACAGCCCTGTCAAAGAAAAGGCCCTGCTGTGGCCCTAATCAGGTCCCCGCAATATATATTTTTAATTATAAACGTATATAATTATGCATTTGGGACGATATGAAATAGAAATTCTTAAAAATCGTAAGATATTTCCGACTAGCGCCAAACAGGGCCCTGATTAGTTTTTTTTAGACTAGAACTTTTAGTCCCGGACACGCTAGAACCCTACTTTAAATGGGGAAATTTCTACACGGGTTATTAATGAACTTCTCGAAATGTTAACACGCATTTCACGAATCTGGTTCAATTTCTTAATTCTTACGAGTGGGACACTTCCTGAAAAGTTTACTCCAAGCCAAACTTTCGATCAATTGATTTTCGACGAAAATAAGTCTCTCTTGTTTAATTCCCATCTTCATTCCTTTTTTGACTATTTTTTTAGTTCCTTACCCGTGCAGAAATTGCCGCAATATATAAAAAACTATTTCTAGGAACTTTAAACAGGTTTTCATGAAAATTATTATTAAATTACTTTTTATGATTATATTATTTTCATAATTTTTACTAACTAGAGATTGAAAGGAATTTAAAAAAATTACAAGAATTTTTAGTAATTACAGTGAATTTCAAGACATTTTAATTTTTTTAAAGAATACTAAAACATTTTTTATTGCCAAATTATTTGAAATTTTTTTGAATGTTTGAAATTCCTCAGAATCACTTTAAATTTTTAGAAATCCTTTAGCAAGTTCTAAAAACTCTGAAATTTCTTGACGATCCTTTATAATTTTTTTTTTCATATTCATTAAAAATCCTTTGACATTTTTTTAGTTCATTCAAAATCCCTTACAATATTCACAAAATTTGTTTAATTAATTGAAAGCGCTGATTATGATTTTTTTCGAAATTCCTTAAAAACTTTCTAAAATCACTTGAAACTCGAAATCACTATATAAAACACTTAAAAAATTTTTTGAATGCTTTAGGAAATCTTGATATCTTTGAAATTTTGTAAAATCTCTTGAAATATGTTTAAATTACTTATGTTAAATTAAATTTAAATAATAATTCAAATCATTTAAAATCTTGTGAAAATTCTTAAATTCTTGGAAGCTTTTTTTACAATCTTATAAAAATCTTCAATATCATTTAAAATCCTTTCAAAAAATTAATAAAATGCGTAAATTAATTGAAAATCTGGGAATTCTCTTGACTTATTTAAATATTTTTAAAATAATTTAAAATCTATTCATATCGCTTTTAATTCTCCTGAAATCCTTTAGGAAATCTTGACATCTTTGACATCTTGGAAAATATCTTAAAATTCTTTTAAATTCCCTAGAACTACTTGAAATTTTTTAAAACCCTCTTAAATTCCTTACAATCACTTGAAATCTCTTAAAATTTATTAAAATCTCCTAAAGTCCTCTAACTTATAATTTTTTTAATATTGTTGAAACTTTTGAAAATCCTTACATCTTCGAAAATTATTTTAAATTTCGTAGAATCACTTAAAATTTCTTGAAATCTCCTTAAATTTCTTTAAATCAATTGAAATCTTTTTAAAATCCTTTAAAATTCTTCAATATCATTTAAAATCCTTTCAAATACTTAAAAAAGCTTTTAGTGCTCTAAAATGTTGAAATTTCTTGAAACCCTCTTAAATTCCTTAAAATCATTCGAAATTTCTGAAAATTCACTCAAATCTCTTAAAGTCCTTTACGATATCTTATAATTTTTAAAATCTTGTTAAAGCTCTAGAAAATCCTCATATTTTTTGGAAATCCTTTAAAATTCCCTAGAATCATTTAAAATTTCTTGAAATCTTCTCAAATTCCTTAAAATCACTTGAAATCTTTTTAAAATCCTTTAAAATTCTTTAATATCATTTAAAAATCTTTGAAATATTAAAAAAAAATATTAATACCCTATCAGAACCCCAGCAAAATTTGTTTTTGATGTAAAATATAAAAAAATCCATATAAAATGTAAAAAAATCCATGAAAATTGAGATGACATTTTTTTAGAGTCAAAAATTCTCTAACCCTTAATTTAATTTCTTAGTTGAGAGATTCCAATCAAGAAGAGTAAAAAATCGGGGGAGTTTAATTTTCAAGTTTTTGCCAGATGATGTTTTTGAGTCGAACGTCTTAAAGTTAGCGAATGAGAAAGAAGATACGATGTGCTTGGATTAGATGGGATCCAGTGGAAAATTAAAGCTCCCAACGACCATTGCAGGACCAACAACCTTCTCTCGTTGACTCCCCAATGCGCCATTTTCTACCCTCGTGTACCCCGTTATCCATAAAGGACTCTCTTTCTCGTTTTTCACTTCTCTTTTATTTCTTTATCTTCTTTTTATGCTCCGCTCCTATCTCGAGACAACCTTTCCTCTTTGATTATTTCTACTTAATTAGCATTTTTATTTACAAATGTACTTTTCACCATAGAAATGATTACTTCTCAGGATTGAAATTTATATTTATTTCCGCTCGAAAAAGAGAGTAAACATTTTCTGAGGGTTGTAATCCTTCTGAAAACTGCCACTTAGAATTCTGGATTTCACTGCAGGTGAAGAAATCAGATAAACGGCTTAAGTTATAATGTATTAAAATTATAATATTAAATTATAATATTAAATTATAATATTATAAAAATATAATAATAATTCAAAAGAATTTCATACTTTTAAACCCCTTGATTAAGATGTTAAATTGATTTAATAGTTCGGTTTACTTTTGCTTTTCGAATATTTTTCACTGATTTGAGAAAATCGATAAATCTGAAACTCTGGGGGAAAGAGTTAATTAAATTTAAAGAATATTATACAACGTCAATTGTCCTGAGAACTTTCCTAATTGTTTAACTTGATGAATTAAAAGTTCTAAGTCTTGAACGCTCGGCGCTGACTCTCTTAATTAGGTTATCAAATTTGTTTCTTTCTTTTATAACAAAACCTTTAATTTCCAGCTTCCAGAATATTTACTAATGAAGGTTTCCTCAAAAGTGGCTTACTGTTTTTTTTTACCCAAAGAAAAGCTCGGGAAAATATAGAAAAAGTTTTCCCAGAAGAATATTATAAAAAAATTAAGAATTAATTAATTAAAAATTAAATTAATTAAATTCAATTGAGATAATTCCTTATTCGGTTAAATTATCTAAATATCATTTTAATTACTAAACTTGATCAACTTAAATTATCCTAGATGATGTGAACTAAATTTAAACCCGAAAGAGAAAAATTGCAATATTTCACTGTCCGAATCAACAAGAAATATAAGGTAAAAATAATCCATTAAAAGGAAGAAAGTCGACTGAAAAAAAAAGGATTAAAAATATCCTCATTCAGGGGTTGCTCATATTTTTCCAACCGAATTAAAAATCTCTCGCAATTTGTTTCCTTAGAATATTGATTTATTTTGAAATGTGATAATCTCATTTGAGGTAGTAACCCTAGCTTTAAATTAATAAAAAAAAATGAATTACAATTAAATTACAATTACCTATTTATTGTCGTGAATTTTCATATTGTTTATATTCTTTGTTAACAATTATTTGTAGGAACTATTTTTATACTATTTTCAAGTGTAAAGTAGATCGTAGCGAAATATTTTGTTAAAAATAGAAAAGCTACATTTGTTGAGAAAAATGGTGAAAGCGTGGGATAGAAATTGTCTGAAAATTGTAGATATTTTAGATAAAATTTTTTCTGAAAAAAAAAAGAAAAGAAATTTTCAAGATTTTAAATCCGCGCCTGAATTCCCATGTGTCGGTTGGCAAAAGGGGGTTGCCTGCAATCTTGAGAACGAACGTCCTCTTTAATGCCGACTCTTGAAAGTCATAGTTTCATGTCTAGGCTCATAAATGTTATGTACTCAGCGATATTCTCTGGCGTCGTCTAGGACGATGAAGGTGGCGGTTCTGTGGGATAGGGGATGGGGAATGGGGTGGTTTTGGAGTGGGGAAAAGGTGACAACGCCAAGAGAAAAGCCAAATTCAGCGCCTGAATAACTTACTCGAACAAGAGAGAGAGAGAGAGAGAGAGAGAGAGGAATTCGAATTTCAAATAATAGGATAATAACTTTTAATAGAGCTACTATACATATAGTAATTTTTCAGAAGCACCGCCTTTCCTCGCGCGAGGAAGCTCTAATTGCAGAGGCTGTGGAACAGAAAACTATTAGAAAAATTTTATCAAAGCCGAAATCCACACAAGACTTACAAAAAAAATTATTCATCTCATTTCAGATTTATTTTATTTTATTAAACCAAACGTTCTTTTAATTCAGATAAAATATTTTTGATTCTATCAGTTTTCCGAGTGGAATTCGGATTCATTCGGATTGACTGAATTTATTTTGATTAATTCGGATTCATTTAGATTGAAAATTCAAAATTAATTCGAATTCATTCAAATTTAAAGTTCGAATTCATTCAGATTAATCAGGATTCACTCGGATTAATTCGCATTGAAAGTTCCGATTCATTCGGATTAATTGTGATTCATTCGGATTGAAAGTTCGAATTCATTGGGATTAATATGCATTCATTCGGATTGAAAGTTCGGATTCATTCTGATCAATTCCAATTTAAAGTTTGAATTCATTCGAATTAATCAGGATTCACTTGGATTAATCCTGATTAATTCGGCTTCATTCAGATTCATTCGGATTGAAAGTTTGAATTCATTTGGATTCATTCAGATTGAAAATTCGGATTGATTCGGATTTATTCTGATTGAAAGTTCGGATTCTTTCGGATTAATTAGGATTCATGCGGATTAATACGGTTTGAAAGTTCGAATTCATTCGAATTTAGGCGGGTTGATGGTTTGGATTTATTCGGATTAAATCGGATTTATTAGGATTCATCCGGATTAATTCGGATTAACTCGGATTAGATCATAATAAAACTGTTTTTGTTTTGGATACAAATCCCAAATTTCATGATTAGGAAAATTTGTTTGATTTATATAGAACTTCTATAACATTTCGATAAGAATTTGAAATAAATTCTACATAATCATCAGAATACAAAATAATAGCAATAAATTCAAAAATAAATCGATGATTGGAAATTTTCTTTGTAAGTCTATTAACATGGAATTCATTCAGATTTGATAACCGAATTCAAATAAGTAGGGTGTCCGTCCTTACCAAAATTTAAATAAATTCGCAATTGTTGTGTCGTTATAAGTTTTATTACTGAATTATAACCCCTTCTTATAGTAGATATATGTATAATAATTCAATTATAGGTATACGAAAAATCATGGAAGCCTACGATTTCTTTTAGACGATTGAAAAGAAATAACAATCCAGTAAACACTAAACACATTTTCCCCAAAATCTAAATAATTCTATTCTCAAAATATAATTTGATGCTATCAACTAAAAACTTTTTTTTCGCTTTTTTTCAAAATACTGTAGAATCCTCTTTTCTCTCAATTTTAGCTTTTTCAACTCCATTTATGCATAAATATCTTTAATTTATTACCAAAATCGAAAATCAAGTTGAGAAAGAGGGGAGGGGAGCAAGAAAATAAAATAAATTTAATTTGAAAAAGTATTCTTTTTTAGATGTCAGTATTTTACGAAGATACACTTTTTTAGATATCTACTTTCTTGGTCACAGTGCACCCCATTTACCCCTTCCTTCTGTTTCCACATTTAAATTAATTTTTTGTAATAATATAAATGTATACACCTTGAAATTAAAGAAAATTTGCTTAAATTAAAAAAAAATTTGATTAAAGGAAATTTTTTTTAACATAATGAAATCAATTTTTTGATTAAATTAATTTTTTGATGGAATTAAAGAAAATTTCTTTGACTTTCTTTATCAATGATACGTTTTTTTGATTTAAACAAACTGAGAAAAATAAATTATTTTATTATTTTTATTTTTTTTTAATTATTTAATTAATTATCATTCAATCCTTTAATATTACTTTAAATTCCATGAAATATAGTTAAATTACTCAAAATACAATATAATTTCCCTAAATTCCTTAAATCTCTTAGAGGTCCTTAAAATTACTTAAAATTTTTAAAAATTCGTCATATTGCTTAAAATTACTTAAAGTTTTATAAAACGTGATCAAATTCTTTAAAATTATTCGAAATCCCATGAAATTCCTTCACATTATTCAAAGTCCCATGAAATCTCATTAAATCGCTTGAAATATCTGAAAAGCCAATGAAATGCCGTAAAATCCCTTGAATTCCTCAAAAGTCCTTCAAATTTCTAAATATCCCATAAAATATTGTAAAATCCTTAAAAATTATTTAAAACCCCATAAAATATTACGAAATCTCTTAAAATTCCTGAAAATCCAGTGAAGTCTCATAAAATCCCTTGAAAGTTTTCAAAATCAGCTAATATCCCGTAAAATGTCATACAAGTTATTAAAATGTCATGAAATTCCATAAAAATTCCTTGAATCCCTTAAAACTTTTTAAAATTACTTAATATCATAAAATTCTTTAAAATTATTGGAAATACCATGAAATGATTCTTTTTTTTTTATTCAAACAAACTTTTTTCTGAGTGTATAAATAAATTGTTTAATTTTTTTACTACCCCCCTTCCTAATCTTTCATTTTGATTAAAATCAGGGCCGTCTTTAGAATTATGGGGGCCCTTCAGTGATAAAATTTCCTTATTATATTACAAATTTTGTTTGCACTATTTAGTGAGTTAATATAAAGTTAAAATAAAGATGTTCCGATAAAAACTGGAATTTAGAAAATAAATTGAGAGAAAGGCTGCGATTGCATAGTATTAAAATTAATTTTAATCTTACACTAAAATCTCTTCCCACAAAATTGCTGCAATTCCATTATGTAAAATGGAAATTGTGAATATAAATATAATTCCATGAATTCCTTTCATTACATTTATTATCTCTCATATATGAAGAACGCTCTAATGGATAAATAAATAAACCATTTACACTTCAACTGAATAATAATTGAAGTAAAATGACACCGCAATTGTTACATGAAAAGGTGTTTGCTGGGTAGTTTCATAAAAAATGAAACGTGCTTGGGGCGTGCTTGTTTAGTAGGGCGTTTCAAGTCTTTCATTGTATGTTAAAAGAGAATTTTCACAAGTATCTCTCTTAGCGGAATTACATCCTTTACTCGTGTGTGTGCGTGTGTGTAATAGTGTGAGTGTATGTGTGTGGCACCACTGCCGGAAAATATTATTGAGGTTCGCGCATTATATTACTAATTGAAAGGACTGCGAATAAAAAAAAAAACTATAGGCGAAAGAGGAACAATTTTAGAGTCCGTGTAACGATTTTTCTGATGTTACGGCGAAGTCGCGATTTTTCGGCCGTTCAGCGTACACGGTGTTTGTTCGAGGCCCGAATCATCGTCAAAGTCGCGGATCCGGCACTTTACCCCGAGGATCCGCGAGCACCGCTTTGTTTATAAAAATAAATAGGAAAAATGCCCCGTTGGTGAGTGAACTGAAAGAGCTCAAACAAGTTTTTCTCGTGTTAAACGGAAAACACTCTTTCCCAACTTAGATTATTGAAATAGTGCCGCGGCGACGAAAATCCTCGTCGCTGTTTAGAAGACTTAAGTAGATTAATTATAGTATTTTGCTGCTGTGTAGCGAAATGCAAAACGAGACAGTTTTTCAATCCTAAAAAAAAAAGAAATTACATACTTTCCTGGGTAGAGAGAAATTATTCAATTTAATATAAATAGCGACGTTCGAGCATCTGGATATTAAATAATTAATGAAGAAGCGCTGATCAACATTTTTATTGGGATTTCAGGGACTTCTGAATATAAGAGTCGAAAAGTGTGTACAGTTTTGATTTTAATGCATGTATGCAGTTCTATATATATATTAGATATGGATTAAAAAGTATTCGATAGAAAATTTCGTGTTTTCTTGTATAATTAGAATTTTTGCCAATTAATAAAATGTGATTTATGAGATACATCTTTGACTTCTTCAGTTTTTGATTAGAGGGATTTTTTGGAAAATTATCAAAATGAAATTTCGTGTTCCAATTATTCTGTATTTATTCCCGGTCATTTTAGCGCGATATTTTCATTATTATGTAAATAAGTTGAGAGAATATAATTACGTGCTCGCGACCTGTCATTCATTTTTGATTACACAACCTAGTAATTTAGAACATTTAAATTTGACTCGTCGCACTTTTCAAATTTAGATTGAACTGAATTTTGAGACGTCTTTTCTGACGAATTTTGTTGTTGACATTTTCTTGTTTATAATGTCTAAAAAATAGAAATAAAAAAAGAAACAAAGAAAATCATTTTTTATTTAATGATGCCGTTTTAGAGTAAAGAAAAAAAAATTTTATAAATTAAAATTATAAAACACGAGTTGAGACTATAAACCTGCCACAAGAAATAATTTTTTAATAAAATAAAGGATTTTAAAATCAGAGATATGCAAAATAAATGAGAATTTTCAATTGTTGAATTATAATAAAATAAAATTCCTTTAACTTTCGTAAAATCTTTTAATATTACTTAATATCACATGAAGTTTCATTAAATTCCTGAAAATCCAATGAAATTTCGTTAAAATCCTTAAATCTCTTAAAAGCCCTTAAAATTACGTATAGTTTTACAAAATTTTGTCAAATTGTTTAAAATTATTGAAAATCCCATGAAATATCTTTAAGTAGCTTAAATATTCTTGTGGAATCTCGCCAAATCGTTTTATGTTTCTTTAGAATCAATAAAACAGTTTCGGGATTTTCCCATGATTTTAAGAAATTTTTAACGGATTTTAAGAGATTTTTAAGGGATTTTACGAGATTGTAAATAATTTTTAAAAACTTTAAAGATTCGTAATGATTTAAAGGATTTTAAAGAATTTTAAGAGAGTTTAAGTGATATAAAAGAATTACAGTTTGCATAAGATTTTATAAGATTTGAACTCATTGCATTTTAATTTTTTGTAAAAAAAAAAACTTGATGGGATTTGAAAATAATTGCAAAAGAATTTTACGATTTTCAAGAAATTTCACAAGATTTCATGGGATTTCAAGTGATTTTAAGAAATTTCAAGGAAATTTTAACAAAGTCAAAATAGTTCCAGGTTTTTCACAAGATTTAAAAAAAAATTTAAGGGATTTTAAGGAATTAAAAAAATATAAAGTATGTTAAGAGATTTCAGTCGATTTTAGAAAATTTTGAGATATGTCACAAAAATTTTAAATGATTTTAAAGAAGTAGAAGGGATTTAAAAAAAATTCAGAAGATATACACATTCAAAATTATCTTTATTCAAAATCCCATGAAATCTCACAAAATATCATTAAATCCTTTAAAATTACTTAAAACCCCTTGAAATTCCCATGAAACATCGTAAAATCTCTTAAAAATACTTATATTTTTACAAAATATCGTCAAATTCTTTAAAATTAAAGGAAATCCCATGAAATCTCATTAAATTCCTGAAAATCCAATAAAATTTCGTTAAATTCCTTAAATTTCTTGAAAGTCCTTTATATTATTTAATTCCCATTAAATATCGTAAAATCCCTTAAAATTACTGAAAGTTTTACAAAATATTGTCAAATTCTTTAAAATTATTGAAAATCCCATGAAATTCCTTCCCATTATTCTAAATCCCATGAAGTCTAGTTAAGTACTTTAAAATCTCATGAAATTCCCATAAAATAGCGTAAAATCCCTTAAAATTACTTAAAGTTTAACAAAATATCGTGAAATTCTTTAAAATTATTGAAAATCCAATGAAATGTCGTAAAATCCCATGAAATCTGGTTAAATACTTTAAAGTTCCAATTAAATCTCGCCAAATCGTTATCAATTTCTTTAGAATCAATAAAACCGCAATAGCTAGTAAAATACCTTAAAATTTCGGAAAATCTCAATATACAATTAAAATAATCATCAGATTATTTTAATTAATTATTTAATTCGTCAAATAGAAGACAAAAAATCGTCCTAAAAGACATTTGAAACTTCAGTCCAATTCAATATTTAAAAATATCAAATTATAGATGGTTCAATATTATCCACTATTTCTTTTCTTCTTTTTTCTTTATTTTTATATCGCAGTCTCTAATATGAATTAGTTAATTCGTCAATCCAAGAAAAACACTAGTTAATAAAACTAATAACACTGGTTAATTTAAAAGGAAGCTCTGACGTGGTTGTTTATAAAAAAAAAAATAAAAAAAAAAAAATAAAAAAATTGAATCTTTTAGTTCACAGTCCGACAAACGACAAAGGGACCTCGGAAGAGTCCTTTTTCGCGCAAAGGTGCGCTTAACGCGAGGATTCGGGCCTCCGCGTAGGAGTTTAATTAAAAACAGTAGCGTGATAATAGAAAGAGCGTGAGCTTTTTAGGTATACGACGCACGCACGGAAAGTAACTTTTCCGCGGATATTGTTTATAAAAATAGAAATAAAGATGGTGAGGTTCGTCCTTTCTTTTTTTCTGTTTTTGCGAATTTCGTATATTGTAATGAAAAAAAATATGCTTCGATGAAAATATGAGTACACTAATTACACTAGTAAGAATGCGAAAAAAAGTGAATAAAAGTAGTAATAATAAAGAAGTATTAAGAAAAGCTTGAGTTGCTTTCAGTGCGTGCGCAGGGACTTATCATATACCTAACGCAAAAAAAACCCCCCCTCTGCCATCAATTAAAACCCTGAAGCTCTTTATCGACGAGGATAATCGGAGGGTCCTCGTTTTTTATTTGTACATCGAGTATATTCACTCGAGTAATAAAATAATAATAAAATTCGCCCGCGCAAAGGCGCGAAATCGAGAGAAATAAAAAAAAGAAAAACTTGTATATGGAAAAAGAAGAGTGATTGCGCATCGCGAACGTAATTAACTACGACCTTATTACAATTAATAAATGCTATTAATATCGCGACGATGTTTAAACGGTGACTCATCTTAGGAGAAGAAAATAATACAAGCAACAAGAAACAACCGACATATTATAATCATTTGTAAGATGAAGGAATATACGAGTATTAGTTCTGTTTTGAGTGTTGAGAATATTGATTTGTAATTGTTTAAATTTAATGAGAAATGTACTGTAAAACCTAGCGGAGGCAACTCATTGTATAGGCACTAAAAATATATCATTTGTTGACATGAATCACGAAGATGATGTCTTTACCTTTTACCTTTCATTAATTATTCATTGTTACAGTAGACCGCCGTAGAAAGGTTCCCATTTGATGATCGAAGCTTTCGTAAAATAATAAAAATCGTTGAAAAACCACTCGCACTTCTTTTACTCTGATTCTTCTACTTTTAGGGGAGAAAACTTTTTCAGGGGAAAAACAGACTTATGTATTTTCAATTTGAATCAACTCGAGAGAGAAAAACTCTTAGAATCTATAACGTGTGGTATACTTTATATAGAAATTTTTACAAAGTAGCAATTATTAATTAATTTCATCAATTAATTTCTTGTTTTTACACACCTTTTGCTAGTAGAAAATATATTTGAGAGATTTTAATTTTTGAAATATAAAATCTTGTAGTTCTTTATCTAATTTCAGGAATCTTCATGAATTTTCTAAAATTCCTTAAAATGCCTTTATTATCCTTCGAAATTTGGTAGAATTCGTTTCAATTTCGTGAAGGGATTTTTAAAATCCCTTGAATTCCTTAAAAGATATTAAAATTACTAAAATATAAAGTATCGTAAAATAATTTAGAATATGGACAAATCCTTTACAGTAATTTAAAATTCTATGAAATTTCATGAAATCCCTTAAAATTCCTGCCAATCCCATGAAATGTCATAAAATTCTCATCCAATATGAAACATTGTAAAATCTCTGAAAATTACTTAAAATTTCATGAAATTCCTCAAAGTACCGTAAAATTACTTAAAATTTTTTTAATCTCACTAAATTTCACAAAATCCTTTTAAATACTTTAAAATCCAATGAAACATCATAAAATGCCTAAAAATCTCCTTCAAAATCTGGTAAATCCCTTAAATTAATTAAAATTATTTAAAATTTCATAAAGTCTCATTATATATCTTGAAATTACTCAAAATTTCATAAAATTTCGAATTAAATTCTATAAAATTCTTGAAAATCCGATATAATCTCACCAAATCCTTTAAAATTGCTTAAAATTACTTGGAATTTCCAAAAAAATCATCAAATCCCATGAAATTACTTAATATCCCATAAAATATAGTAGGATCCCTGAAAATTAATCAAAATCCCATAGAATGTCATGAAATCTTTTAAAATTCCTGACAATCCAGTGTAGTCTCGTAAAATCCATTGAAAGTCCTTGGAATCAGCTAATATCCCGTAAAACGTCATACAAGTATTTAAAATTTCATGAAATTTCGTAAAATTCCTTGAATCCCTTAAAAGTCTTTAAAATCACTTAAAACCCCATACAATATCTTAAAATTCCTTAAAAGTACTCATTATATCTCTTAAAATTACACAAAATTCCATGAAATTTGGATAACTTATTTAAAATTCTCAAAAATATAATATAATCTCACCAAATCATTTAAAATTTATGAAAATAAATGTGTTTCAAATTGCTTAATATCTCATTAAATATCTTAAAGTCGCTTAAATTACTAAGAAGACCCCAAAATATCATCAAAGCCCATAAACTTACTTAAAATTCCAAGAAATCTTATAAAATCCCTTAAAACTCCTGAAAATACAGTGAAATGTCGTAAATGCCTTAAAATCCCTTAAGTCATTAAAATAACTTAATATCCTATGAAATATCGTTCAATTTCTCAAATTACTTAAAGTTCCACAAAATATATAGTCAAATCCCTTAAAATTATTTTATAATCCCATAAAATCTCATAATTCTGATGGTAACTGATCTGTAAATAATAAATATAAGAATATTTTATTAAATATTAATATATTACAAAGCGATATAAAAAAACGCAGGAAAAATTACTGTTTAATTTAAAATATGTTTAATTTCTCAAATAATCTTCACTCACCTTAGGTATATATTTGGAAATATCTTTTTACTTCACTAATCATTTATTTTTCATATCAAAATAATTATTTTTATCACTTTCAATTATTTTCAATTCTTATATAACTTTTTTATAAGTAATCATTTTGACAACGAAAATAGTCTGTAGCTAGTTTTCAAATTCGAAAAAAAAAGAAGTATTTTTTCATAATATTCAGATTAAATTAAAGTTTTTTTTAGAATAGCTTTTATTTTTTTATAATAGCATTGAATCTTCCATTCTTCGGACATCAGTTTGTAAGTATATTTAATTTCTCTTTATTCTAATTCATTTTCCTGAGAACTTTCATTAATAACTTCGTTAATTATTCTCTTTTGAGTAATAGTTTTATGAAAAGGATCTTTTAAACTAATAAATTTCATAAATTATGCTCCTTTTCCTGGGAGCCTTGTCAGGGAAGGTAATAGCAAACTAAGATGATTTCATTATATACTACACAGCTTGCCTGACTCTGATTGACTTTGTCTGATTAGAGATTCATCCTCAGTGTCTACTGTCGAGTTATAGTTTATGTATTATATTATATAATACATATATACATCTGTATATCTGTATATATACGTCTGTATCGTAAATTGAACCTTATTGCTTGAAAGATGCCTTCAAACCAAGCGTGAAACGCGATATGAGATTATCCTTTGAGAAAGATCAATTTGTAGCTCCGTATCACAAAGAACAAAATACATTTGTATGTACAGTTTGTGTATTGCACAATGTTTAAACGAAGTTGTTTATTAATGTTTAATATTTTACAATATTATCAATTTCTCATATGAATTTTTCAAAAAATATAAATTGATATAATTAAATTGTTATAATTATCAATATAATAAGTCATAATAAAAAATCATAATTCAAGTTGTTTTAATGATGATTCAGTGAAATTGTTATAGATTTTAGATAAATATGATCCTTTTTGAATGAACCCGATAGAAAAAGCGATATTTGTACGGTGCGAGGAAAAAAATTCGTTTTCCACACCTCTAAGGTCAATTACTATTTTTTTTCTTCAGAGGGATATTTATCTACAATCTAGAGAAATTTCACTGCATTATCATTAACAGAATTTGACTTATGATTTTTGCAAGAAAATAGCGTCTGAATATATATGTAACAAAATAAAAAAAAGAAAAGGAATATTAGGAATCTTTCAAATTGTTTTCTTTTTTTTTTATGGTCGAATCCTTTACGGATATATCATTCATTTTATAATTTAGGTTTTCATGGATTGATTTAAGAACTATATCTTTTATTTTTTAATAATTTTTAAAAATTTCAATTTTAAGGGATTGTAAATGAATTTAAAAAAAATTCAAAGGATTTCAAGAGCTTTAGATGATCTTAAAAGGAAATTCAAGAAAACTTGAGCGATTCCAAAGGGATGTAAAGGACTTTAAGTAATTTGAAGAGATTTCGGTGAGATTTAAAGTGATTTTAAGGAATTTTAAGCAATTTTTTAAAGAATTCATAAAATTTTCGGGATTTTCCCAAGATTTAAAGAAATTTTGAACGGGATTTAAGGGATTTAAAAAAATCTAAAGGATTTTAAATGATTTTTAAGGGATTTTAAGAGATTGTAAATGACTTTTAAAAACTTTAAAGGATTTCAAGAAATTGTACATAATTTTAAAGAATTTTAAGGGAATGATGGCATTTTAATTTCTTATAAAAAAAACTTAACGGTATTTTTAATGATTTTAAAGAATTTGAAAAGATTTTAAATGATTGCAGAAGAATATTACGATTTTCAAAAAATTTCACAAGATTTCATGGGATTTTAGGTGATGTTAAGGAATTTCAAGGGATTTTTAACAAATTCAAAAATGTCAAGTTTTTTTGAAGATTTCAAGAAAATTTTAAGGGATTTTAAGGGATTAAAAAATCGAAAGTATGTTAAAGGATTTCAGTTGATTTTCGAAAATTTTGAGAAATTTCTAAAGTTTTTAAAGAATTTGAAAGAATTAAAAAAAATTCAAAGGATTTTCAAAAAATTTTACAGGATTTCTAAAAATGCAAGTGATTTTAAGAAATTTCGAGGGATTTTTCATGATTTTAAAGTTTCATTTTAATGAATTTAAAAATAATTATTCAAAAAATTTCAAGAGAATCAAATATTAAATAAAAATATTTAAGTTGATTATTCGGAAAATTTTTTTTAACCCAGAAATCCACTTTACGCATAAAAAATAAATTTATTTTCGGTGGCATCTTCTGATTAATTTAGATTTTAGTTTAATAATTTATTTCTGTTATTTATTTTTATTTACTTTTTTTTACTAATTTGACTATGAATTAATAGTTTTTTTTTATTAATTATTAGTATATAAATAAATTATTATTACTTCAACATCAGATGTTTCTTTAATAGAACGTTGATTCTAATGAATTTCTTTTGTACGAATCATTAAAGTCACTAATTTTATATTAATTACAAGTAGAAATTGTTAATAATTATTTATAATATCATCAAATCCCATAAAATTACATATAATCCCATGAAATCTTATGAAATCCCTTGAAATTTCTGAAAATCTAATAAAATCTCGTAAATCTCTTGAAAGTCTATAAGATAATTTAATATTCCATAAAATATCGCAAAAATATCCTAAAATATTTAAAATTCCACAAAATTCTTTTAAATTTCACAAAATCCATTGATATTTCTTAAAATTACTTAAAATTACTTAAAATTACTCAAAATTCTATGAAATTTCGTTGTATTCTTTAAAATCCCATAAATTACTTATAATCCCATGAAATCTTACGAAATCCCTTTATAAATTCCTAAAAATACAATGAAGTGTCGTAAATTGTGACAAGCGATAAGATACTTTCATGTTTTTTTTTTCAGGACATTATGAAATTATCAGTTTATGCTCGTGTGAAAGATTAAAGTTATAAACATATAATATGGTTTCTTAACACTCTTACATTAAAAATATGATGTGCGTCAATAAACTACGATTCTACCTGATACTATGCACCAAAGTCGGTCACAAATATTTTATAGGACATTTTATAGGCTTTGTGTTGTACTCGGTAGCAAATCGAAAGTGCAGATTCTCGATAAAATAAATTCCATTCTGTAATATAATTCCTACTGAGGTGTAATATGCTATAAAAACCACATTGATACGTAGGTTTATTTAAATTGAATGATTTATTGCTACTTTACAATCTAGAATAAAGAAAATGATCAATTAAATTAGATTTAAAAATTCAGTTACAAATTACAAATTACAAATAATGAAGTAAATAAACCAATAAATATAACTCAAAAAACTAATTAAAATCCCATGAAATCTTATGGAAAAATGAAATACCTTTAAATTTTGCAAAATCAATTGATATTTCTTAAAATTACTCAAAATTCCATGAAGTCTCATTATATCTCTTAACAATACTCAATATTTTTTAAATTCTTAAAAATCCAAGATAATCTCACCAAATTCTTTAAAATTTCTGGAAATAAATGTCCTTAAAATTACTTAATATCTCGTCAAATTTCTTAAAGTTGCTTAAAATTACTTAGAATCTCCCAAAATATCATCAAATCCCATGAAATCTTATCAAGTCCCTTAAAATTCCTGCCAATTCAATGAAATCTCGGAAAATTCCTTTAAAATCCTCAAAATAAATTAATATCCCGTTAAATATTACAAGTATTTCAAATTCCATGAAATTTCGGAAAATCCCGTGAAGCCCTTAAAAGTCTTTAAAATTACCTAAAACCCCATATAATATCTTATAATCTTATAAAAATCTTATAATGTCTTTAACATCCTTAAAAATATAGTGAAATTCCTTTTAATTTCATAAAATCACTTGATATTCCTTGATATTCTTTGATTTTCCATAAAATTCCATAACCTATCGCTATAACCCTTAAAAATACTAAAATTCCTATGAAATCCTATGAAATTTCTTTAAATTTCGCAACATGGAAATAAATGTGCTTAAAATTACTTAATATCTCATTAAATATCTTGTAGTCGCGTAAATTACTCAGAAATTCCCAAAATATCATCAAAGCCCATAAAATTACTTAAAGTCCCATGAAATCTTATGAAATTCCTTCAAATTCCAGAAAATCCAATTTAATATTACTAAATCCTTTAAAATGTTTGAAAATAAATGTCCATAAATGTCAAAATCCCATAAATTCGTTGATATTCCTTGTTGGTCCATAAAATTTCTTAAAATTCCACAACCTCTCGTTATCACTCAAAAAACTACTAAAAATCCCATGAAATATCTTAAAGTCGCTTAAAATTACTCAGAATCTCTCAAAATATCTTCCAATCCCGTGAAATCTTATGAAATCCCTTGAAATTCCGGAAAATCTAATAAAATTTCGTAAATTTCTAATAAAGTTTCTCAAATTACTTAAAATTCCACAAAATATATAGTTAAAATTATTTTACAATCACATAAAATCACATAATTGTGGTAGTAACTGATCTGTAAATAATAAATATACGAATATGTTATTAAATATTAATATATTACAAAGTGATGTAAAAAAAACAAATTGAGTTAAAAATTACAAATAATAAAGTAAAAAAATTAATAAATAAGTATTAATGTTCAAAACTCGTGTATTAAATATTGAAGCAATATTTTTACTACATAAGTAGGTATTGAATCTCATAAATTTATAAGTAATTTCAGTAGATATAATTCACATTTTAGACAACAAACGAAAAAGCTAATAAGAATCGTGAAAAGGATTTAAAATGTAAAATGCAAGCTTAAAAGATTCTCGCTCTACCTTCTCATTATTCTTCCCTCTTTAGTGCACGAAAATAATGAACTCCGCAGCATTGCTTGTGTGCTATAATGCGACTGCAAATCTTTTGTCGTGTTTAATATACCAGGAAAAATGTTGACACTTTTATCCAGACTGTGAAAATTTTGATGCTTGGTGCTCAATTCGCAGTTTCTATGAAAAGTCGTATTTTTCTTTTACCTTCCTCGAAGCATCATTCCCAATGTTAAAGCTGCATTTTACAACAATTATTTCTAAGACGAGACATTAAAATCTCAAAATGCACACTCTAAAATATCTCAGGGAAATTGAAGATCCAATTTTCATAGAATTCTATCTTAAAAAATATAATACATTCTCTCTGATGAGAAAGTAAAAAACTGGTGTCACATGTTGATTTGCTTAGAAACCTCGAGAAAATTTTAGACCTTAAATTTTTAGAAATCTCATAAAATACTATGAAAACCTATAAATTTCACAAATTTTTCATAAATCTCATCAAACGCTCTTAAATTCTTTTACAATGCCTTAAGGCCATGTAAGACTTACCCGATCCCTACCTTACCGACATTTTTTTGTCTGCAACGCTACATCTACATTTATTGAGATATCAAATTGAAAATTTCTGAAATTGAAGCTAAAGCACTAAGGTACGTTTCTCTGGTTTTAAATATTGACATTTGTAAAAAAAGAAATTTTTGAAAAATTATTTTTTTATTTTTACAAAAACTTAAGACCAGATAAACATACCTTAACATATTTTCTTTAATTTTAAAAATTTTCAATTTGATATCTCAATAAATGTAGACGTAGCGTTGAGAGACAAAAAAATGTCGGTAAGGTAGGGACCAGAAAAACTTCTTGAACTCTCCATATAAATTTGACGAAAACTTACAAAATTCTTTTAAATTCTACGAAATATTTTGATTCATAAGAATCGTTTGAAATCCCTCAATAAAATTACCCTAAAAACTTTAAAATCCTTTAAAATCCAAGCAGTATTTTAAAAGTTAAAAACATCTGAAATTCATGAAAATTCGTGAAAATCTCTTAAAATTCATAGAAATTTCTAAATTTCTTAAAATTTTATACAAAACCTTCCAAAACCATTCAAATTCGTTGAAATATCTGAAAACTCCACCAAATTTTACAACATTCAAAATTTATTAAATTCTTTTTAAATTTCACTAAATATTCTGAAATCCCTTAAAAGTCTACAAAATTATTTAGAAATTCTAAAATTCTTTTGAATTTAGTGAAAATTACTTGAAAATCGTTAAAATCCCTGAAAATTTAAGACAATCTTTAAAAATTCCTAGAAATAACGTATTGAAATTTTAAAAAATTTTAAATTTCTGTAAATCATAAGAAATCTCGCAAAATTCCATGAAATCCTTAACAATTCTACAAAATTTTCTTAAATTTGAAAAATCTCCTGAAATCTTTTTAAATTATTATAAATCTCATAAAAATCCATCAAATCCATAAAAATTCTAGAATATTTTTTAAAAATCGACTAATTTCTTGACAGTCCTTGAAAAATGTACAAGCCTTTGAAATCCTTTTAAATTATATTAAGTCTTTGAAAAATCATAAAGATCTTTTGAAATCTCTCCATAAAATTCCCTGCCAAACAATAAAAAATTCTTGAAATTTTATGCTATCTAAAAACTACTAAAAGCTATTAAAACTATTAGAAATCTGATTAAATTCCATGAAATCCTTTAAATTTCTCACAAAATCGTTTAAATATCAGAAAAATTTCTTGAAATCACTTAAAATTATTAGAAATCTCATAAAATCCCTGGAAATTATTAGAAATCTTTTAAAGTATCTTAAAATTCCTTGGAATTTCAGGTTAAAATTTAAAATTCATTAAAACCACATAAAACTCTTACAAACATTTTGAAATTCCTTAAAATTTCACGAAATAACCTAAAATCGCTTAAAATTCTAGGAAATCTTTTAAACATCCAGAAACTTTTTTGAATTTCGTAAGAACCACTTGAAGTTGTAAGAAGGAATACAAAATAATTGTACTAACAAAATAAGTGTTGGTTTACTAATTATGATAAATTTTCATTTTTTCTTATAGAAAATGCATATTGCAAGTTTTTATTATTTTTTCTTTTTTCTCAATAATATTATAATTTTGTCGCAAATTATTTATTAAATTTATTAATTGTTTTTCATTCTTGTATAAATATAGGAAAAAAACATTCTTTTTATCAATTTCGCAGTTTCTACAACGCGAAATTTATCATAGACTAAGATATAAAAATAAAATTTAATACTCTACTGGCAAAGTTATACATTTAGAAGAACAGAACATTTAATATTTATCTTTAATATTAATATCTCAATTCTAAACTATATAGTTCTTTTTTAGGAAGTTCACTTGTAATCATCATTTTGAATTGTTCTTCTCTGTTGAAAATTGCAAGATTTTCTTCTCGTTTGATCCGGTGATTTTTTCGACGCATGATCTGGAGTGGAATGCGATGCTGGAGAAGAAATTAAATCTCCTGAAAGAACAGGCAAATTTTAATAAATGTGAGCGACTAAGGGAAGTGGTTCATGGTCTTTTTATTTTTGCCTTCACGCGGCTAAAAGTCAGAAATTGCAAGAGATTTCAAGGAAAATTATCTTTCATTAAAAATCTAATCTAGATCAAAAAATCTAATCTAGATTAAAAAATCTAAATAACTGAAAATAAAAGTTGATTGTTTTGTATATCAAGTAAAATATAAATGATAATCGAAATTATTCTCAATAAAAATGATTCCACTCAGCCCTAGTCCTCTTTTATTTTATTTCATTTTTTTTTTCTTTGTAACAAACTCACCTACCGCTTCTGCTTAAACAGCTTCTCCTATGAATATAAAAATACAAGAATTGTAAGTTGATTCATGCTAATAAACCTCTGAAGTCTTTCCATATTTTTTCCTAATAGCAGAAGACCTTTGGGAAATAAAAAAAGACCCCGCAGAATAATATTGTACGTTTATAAAAATAAATAAGCATAAAAATAAATAAGAAATTTGGAATGCAAAATCTATTTAAAATTTTAATTTAAGTCTTTTCCTTTCTAGTCAATATTAGAAAAAAGTTATAGAATATTAATAATTTTTCATATTAATAATGTATTTCACTCACCATTGTATCGATATCTGTTTAAATGTTGATAAACATGTTTCATTCGTTCAATATTTATTCGTGAGCTTTTGCTGTGATTAACCATGGGAGAGGCATAATCTTTTCCTATGATGCATTTGGCTGCATGTTGAACACTCAGAGGGGCATTCCAAGGCTCGTGAATATACATAGTAGGAAAATTCTTCAAAACGGGCAAATAACGCCTGAAAGGATAGAAAATCGACGAATAAAATTTGAGTAAAGGATTGACAATAATAAAATGAAAATATAATATTTCAATCTCACCTAATGTAGTCGCCATTTGGATCAGCTTTCCTTCCAAACCTCACCGGACAAAAACAGTGAAAAAATTGCTGGAAGAATGAACTACAGGAGAGCCACATCCACATTCCTGCATTTATGGACCAGTCAGCATCCAACATGAGTTCATCAAACACCTGTTTAATTGAAAAGACGTTTTAGTTTCTTTTCTTTTTAAAAAATATATCCAGCTGGAAATTTTCTATTAAGGGCGTTGGATCCAAGTAGGCTCAAAATTCCATTCTCCATTTTACTCAAAGAAAACTATAGATAAATATTTTTTCGCTCTGTAGCGCTGATCTTCTTACATTCTCATCAGAGAGAATGTATGAGATTTGTGTAAAATTTTACCCCCCCCCCCAGTTTTTATCAAATGTCCACGTTTTGGAACCCCCTGAACCCGAAAAACATGTTTTGACGAATGTGTCTGTCTGTCTGTATGTGTCTGTCTGTAGATTTTAGTTTGTTAGCACGATAACTTTCGAAAGAATTGACCGATTGGATTGTCCTATGGTATACTCTTTTAGTGTCCTAAAATAAAGGTCATGTTCGTTGGCTAGCCATTTTGTATAAAAATTTTAAAAGTTGGAGCTTTTTGAAAATTTTTGAAACCACTTTTTTTTTAATTGTTAAATTCTAATGATGGATGTTCGTAGTACTGAAAAAGACGAAAAATTTTTTTTAATGACTTTTTTTGGATAATCCAAAAAAAAATGAAATAAAACTTGAATTAGAAGCCAAACAACGCACGATATGAAAAAAGTCTAAAGATGAAAAATGTTTTTTTTTTTAATACTCTATAGGATAGGCTTAACAACTTTTTGAATTTCCTTAAAAAATCTAAAATTCAAATTTTTAGCCAAATAACGCGAGATACAGAGAAAATGATGAAGAACATAATTATTGGCCTTAAAAAGATCTACAAGTTCCCCTTGAACCATTTTTCAACAAGATGAGTAGTTTTCGTTTTAATCATGAAAAATATTGTTAAACAAAGCCGATGAGCCCTGATGAGAATGTGCTCCTTAAGGTCGATAGAACCTTAAGTAAATTAGCTTTCGTTTGCATTCCATTCCATTTTGTAGTAATTTAAAAACAAATAGGTGCAAACGTCGCGATGCTCGCAAGCGTCCCAAAGGGTGCAAGCGTCGCGAAGCGCGCAAGTGCGCGTGGTGCGCAACACGGTGCGCGATGTGTATATGAGAATGTGCCCGCATAAGCGGGCAGATTTTTTTTAAACAATTTTAAGACATTTATAGAAGACTTAAAAGTTTTAAAAGAATTTCAGAGTAACATCAGAATAAATTCCATAACATTGCTTAAAATCACTTAAAATGTTTTGATATCTTTTGGAAATTTTTAAACACTTTCAAGCACTTATCACTAAAATCTCTTGAAATTTCTTAGTCACTTCAAATCTGATAAAATTATATTGAGGTGTCTTGAAATCTTGTGAAATCTATAGAAATTTATAAAAATCTCTGCTGGAACATTCTTTTTAAATCCTTAAAAAGAAGCTTTAAAATCCAGACGATTTTCGCGACGCTTGCGCCTTTCGTGGCGCTTGCGCCCTTCGGGACGCTTGCGAACGTCGCGACGTTTGCACCTTTTTGTTTTTAAATTACTACAAAATGGAATGGAATGCAAACGAAAGCTAATTCACTTAAGGTTCTATCGACCTTAAGGAGTACATTCTCATCAGGACACTCGCGCTTCGCGCTCGGCTTTGTTTAACAATATTTTTCATGACTACAACGAAAACTACTCAGCCTATTGAAAAATGGCCAAAAGAAAACTTATAGATCTTGTTAAGGCCAATAAATATGTTTCGTATCATTTTCTCTGTATCTCGCGTTATTTGGCTCAAAATTTGAATTTTAGATTTTTTAAGGAAATTCAAAAAGTTCTTATGCCTATCCTATAGAGTGTTCAAAAAGAAACATTTTTCATCTTTAGACTTTTTTTCATATCGTGCATTGTTTGGCTTCTAATTCAAGTTTTATTTCATTTTTTTGAATTTTCAAAATGTTATAAGTCTTTCAATTTTTTTTTTTATCCAAAAAAGTTGTTAAGAAAAAATGTTCGTCTTTTTGATTACTACGAACATCCGTCATTAGAATTTTTAAATTAAAAAAAAAAGTGGTTTCAAAATGCTCCAGTTTTTAAAATTTTTATTCAAAATGGCTGGCCAACGAACTTGAACGTCATTTTGGGACACTAAAAGAGTATACCAAAGGACAATCCAATCGGTCAATTCTTTCGAAAGTTATCGTGCTAACAAACTAAAATCTAGACAGACATGTAAAAACATGTTTTTCGGGTTCAGGGGGTCCCAAAACGTAGACATTTGACAAAAACGAAGGGTGGGGGGGGAGTCAAATTTTACACAAATCTAATACCTTCTCTAATGAGAATGTAAAAATATGAGAAGAAGAAATTTAAAAAATGTTAAAAATATTTTTAAAAATTCGAAAAGGGAGGTGGGGTAAGAAATTAGAGCAGAAGGTTGGAAATTAAGTTGGTAAAGAAGTTTTAAAAGAATTGAAACAAGAAACTTAATTTTTCTGAGATTAGCAAAATTAGAAAATAGCTCTTGGTGTCTTTGGACTAATTTGGTAGCTGAAAGCTTTAGGGGGATAAATAAGGCAGAGAGGGAATTGGGAATGCATCGTGTAAGATGTTACCTTCATCCCTTCTTCCCAGGAGATCCAAAGGTCGCCTCTGGTCAAAAAGCATGCGACAGCATGTCTAGCCAAGTGGTGGATCCAACCCTCTGCCCTCAGCTGAATCATTATCGCATCGATCCAAGGATATCCCGTCTGTCCCTGTTGGAAAAATAAAAGTTCAATGCACTCCTCATTCCTTGTGTTTATATAGAAAAGCAGACGAAGACGTGCTTCTTGGAAATATTCCAGACGTTCATCAGCCAAGCAATCTGAAGATGAGACTTTCAGATTTATTAGAGAGTAAAATAAGCTTAAGTAGCCCAAGTTATATCTAAATGAAAGGCTCTTTAAGAAGTTTCATCCAATTTGGCAACCTGCTCACAATTCGGGACATCAGGCAGGGAAAGTTTCGGAAATTTGATATTATATTGTTATGGAAGCCAAATGTACAGAGACAAGGTCGTTAGGAAAGTGTCTCTTGAATTTTCACTTGAATTTTTGAGAAAATGTATAAAAAAGAGAAAGAGTTTAAGAACTAATTAAATAATTATCTTTAATGATGATAATTATTTCTATCTTAAAAAAGTGGTGTCACGAAACGTCTTGAAAATCTCGCATACATTGTTGTTGTAAACTTGATTGGCTTCTAAATCAATTGAAATTGTTACAAGGAAAAGAAAATAATAAAGCATATGTTGATTTGCTGATCTCTTGAAATTTTACAAAAAACTTTATAATATTATTATTAGAAACCACTTGAAATTCGTTAAAATTATTGGTGAAAACATCTATAAAAATTCTTAGAAATCCTCAAAAAAATGCCAGAAAGTCCTTAAAAAACTACAACACTTGACGATAACTTTCAAAATTCTTTTAAATTCTACGAAATCTTTTCAGTCATAAAAATCGTTTAAAATCCCTTAATAAAATTACCCGAGAAACTTTAAAATCCTTCAAATTCCATACAGTATTTTACACGTAAAAAAAATCTCCTGAAATTCGTTAAAATTCTTACAAAATCTTTTAAATATCAGAAAAATCTCTTGAAATCACTTAAAATTATCAGAAATCTCATAAACTTCCATAAAATCCCTCGCAATTCTTAGAAATATTAAAAAATATCTTCCAATTCCTTGAAATTCCAGGATAACATTTAAAATTCCTTAAAACTTCATAAAACTCTTACAAATCTTTTGAAATTTTTTTTAATTCGTAGAAACCTCTTAAAATTCCTCCAAATTTCAATAAATTTAGAATCCCTTTTAAAATCGCTAAGAATTCTTAAAAGTCTCTTAAAATTGCATAAATACCTTTAAAATTTCACGAAATAACCTAAAATCCCTTAAAATTCTACGAGATCTTTTCAAAATCCTGAAATTCTTTTGAATCTCGTAAGAACCACTTAAAAGTTGTCAAATTCCCTTAAAATTTCTAGAAACCTCTTGAAATTCCTTTCTAAAAAAGTTCTTTCTCTCTAAAAATTTCTCAAAAATCTCGCATACGTTATAGTTCTAAATCTGATTGGGCTTTGAATGACTTGAAGTTGTAAGAAGGAATACAAAATAATCGCGTGCTTAAAATAATCGTGTTGGTTTACTATGATTTTTGAAATCTATGGTAAAGTAAATATTAATTTTGGTGATATTTTTTACTTTGATGTTCTTACCCTAATAATTATCTAACTATCTACTGTAATATGTACCTATAAAATTCCATTATGGGAATGAATATAGAAAAAAATGTTGTGAAGATAAAATGGAAAGGTCTTTTAATCCTTTTTGGAGATAATAAAAGGCTATCTCGCACATTTAGTCGATGCACTTACGTTAGTCCATTTGGCGAGAGCATCGACGTTTTTATCCCAGGGTATCTGAACGCAGATTGGATTCCCTTGCATTTTATCGAAGTTGGGATTGTTCGTGGCCGCACAGTAAAAAAATTCACGCCAGAGCAATTGACCATGAAGAGAAAGTGGAGGCACTGTCTTCTTTATCTGAAACGGCGAGAAGTTTATCGTAAATTGGAGAACTTGTGTGGCGAGAGAATATATAAAAAGTCGTATCGTAAATTGTCCAATCGTCCAATTGTGATTGTATCATAAACAATCGTTGTGTCTCCAATATCCATTATTTATATTTCATTTTCAAAATTAAATATAATAAATGATTGAAAAAGCAATAAATAGATAAAAATAATAAAAAGCATAAAATGAACTTATAAGTTGTTCTAGACTAGAATTTCTAAAATTGTTCGAGAATTTTTCTTTTCTCTGGTTTGAATTTTATTTTATTGAAGGGGCAATGCTATATGAAAATAATAGAAGTGAGCAAATTACTTTTTTGTAAAGATCGATCAGTTGATAGTAAAAAAGCCTTGTACTGAGACAGCCAAATCGTAGATAAGGCGAAAGGCCAGTTTGACTGGCGAGAAGCGACTTGGGTGTCATTTTAGGACGAGCAAAGCTCGCCACCCACGCTTTTCTTTCGAGATGACGTTCCAAACGTGCAAGAGCTTCACTTTCTCCACCCACCCAGATTGGAGGTACAAGGCCTTCAGTGTCAAAACCTGAAAAGGAAAAGGAAAATTTAACTAAACCCTCTTCCATCTTTTTATATCTATTATATCAAGAGTTCTTTATTTTTGTCATCCCCAAAAATAAGAATTATTATTCAACTCGCCTTCTTCTTATCTCTTTAATGCTATATGTCCTCTCTTTACTCTCTAAGACGTATAAGATAAAAAATATGTTTTTTAATGAAACTAATTAATTAAAATCTTGTATAGCTCGCAAAAAATGATTATTTATTTGACACTACTTGTGGATTAAAGTATAGGTACTTATTTTAGTTTAACAGTGAAAAAGAATAAATTTTAGTATATTTTTGACCTACGAATTGGAAACTCATTTTCAAATTATTTTTACTAAAAATAAATAAATAAATAAATATAAATCCAGAAGTCATTTCTCGAATTTTTCCATCCAGCAAATATGCACACAGAAAAATAGTCTTCAATTATTATAAGAAAATTGATTTTTTTTTCTGTGCGATTTTTGGATGGTGAGAAATAAATTAGAAAAGAGTTTTGGAATTTGCGTAAGATTTCATGATATTTTTAGTCAGGGATTTAAAGAGATTTAAAGAATTTTAAGATATTTTAAAGAAGAAAGTAAAGAAGTTTTGAGATTTTCAAGAGATTTCAAAAAATTTTGAGACATTTTGATGATTTTTAAGAATTTGAACAGATTACGAAAAGACTTTTAAGGATTTCAAAGGATCTTAAGCAATTTGAACAAATCTGGAATCTGGAGATCTGGAATGATTTTAAAGAATTTAAAGTGATTTTTAAAAAATGTAGAAAAGTTTAATAATTTTCAAGAAATTCTACAAAATTTCTAATGACTTTATGGAATTTCAAGGGATTTTAAGAGGACTAAAGATATTTTAAAATTTAAAGACATTTTAATGATTTTAAAGAATTTGAAAGGATTTTAGAAGAATAAAGAAGAATTTAATGATTTTCAAAAAATTACACCAGATTTTCAGAGATTTCAAGGAATTTACAAGAATTATAATTAATGAATCCAAAACAGTTTCAGGATTTTCGTAAGATTTCTAGACATTTTAAAGAAAATTTAAAGGTTTTAACAAAATTTAAACAATTTTGAGAAATTGAAAATAGTTTTAAAAATCTATAAGGGATTTTAAGAGATTTTACATGATTTAAAGGAATTTTAAACAATTTTTAAAGAATTTTATAAGGTTTTAGGATTTGCCAGAAATTTTATAAGATTTCTAGACATTGTTAGTGATTTTAAAGAAGCGAGTTATTTAAAAGTTATTTATACAAAAAGATTTAAATAAATTTGAAGGGTTTTCAGGAAATTTAAAGGATTTTAGGAGATTTCAATTGATTTTAGCGAATTTGGAAGAAATTTCAAAATATTTAAAATGATTTTAAGGATGTTAAGGAATTTAAAAAAAAAATTCAGATGAGTTTAAACATTCTCAAGAAATTTTGCAAGATTTCTAGGATTCGTTATTTTAAGAAATTACTAGAGTTTTGGCGGGATTCAAAGTTTCTTTTTAAAGAATTTGAATATAATTCAAAAGATTTCTCTTAAGATCCTTATAAATCTTATCAAATTCTATGAAGTCCTTAAAAATTCTACAAAATCTGTCAAAAAATTATGTAATATGAATAGAAATTCTTTTGAAATCCCGGGATAAAATTAAACGAACTTTAAAATCCTTAAACCCCATAAAATATTTTAAAACTCATAAAAATCTCTTCAAATCTCTTTAAGTTCACGAAAACTTCTTAAAATTCCATGAAATTTCTTTAAACTTTTTTTTATTTTACGATAAAATTTAAAAATCCTTTAAATCCTTTAAAAATCATGAAAAGTATCAGAAATCTCGTCAATAAAATCTTTTAAAAATCAGAAAACTTTCTTGAAATCTCATAAAATTATTAGATATCTCATTACATTCCATAAAACCCTTAAAATTTCATAAATTCTACAAATTCTTTTCAGAATCCCAAAAATTTTTAGAACTTCTTTTAAAAATCCTTTCAAATCATTAGAAATCATATTAAATTTCACAAAATTATTAAAAATCTCATAAAATAATTTTTAAATTATTAAAATCTCTTGAATTCTTTGCTGGAAAAAAAAATTCCTAGAAATTTTATGAGAAAACCTAAAATTCCTTAAAAATCCCTAACTTGAAAAAATCTCTTAAAATTTCAAGAATTCTACGAATTTAAAAAAGGTGAATTAACGAAATGTCCCTAAAATCTTGTATAAATTGTTGTTTCAAATCTGTTGTCTAAATCCGAATCAGCGAAATTTCATTGATTTTTGAATGACTTGAAATTGTAAGAAGTAAAATAAATAATAACAATTTTAATAACAAATTTAAATGAGAATTCAGTCTAATTTTTATATTTATCGCTTTTTTTGGTTTTTTAAGAAATAAAAAATCTTTTTACTGTGAATATTATTACCTAGTTCTTCGAGGGTAGGAACCCCATAGTGGTCGTCGTGGTCCTCTTCCAAGGGCGTAATTGCATTTCCTAAACAGGCCAATGTAACCGTTGGTACTGGAGTTTCCGGTAAATCCATACTTGCAACAATGTTTTGAAATTGATGGTAAGTTAAAGGTGCCCTTCCTCCATTTTTATTGATTATCCTAAAACCACAAATTACATGTTAATAAAACTCATTTAATTCATTTTTAATCGTCATTTGCATTGATGCTTCCAAAAAAGATGAAAAGATCAATTAGTTAAAATTGAAGAAAATAGAAAATAGAAAATAATTACTCCTCCGAATAAAAATTCGAAATTGGAAAGATTGAGAACTTATAGAGATTAATCAGCCCTTAATTCAAGACTTGACGTTGATAAATCGTTACTGTGAATACGGTTTGTTTCTCAATTAATTATGTTCTACGATGCATATGTTTTGCGCTATAAATATATTTTCTATATATTGCGGCACGTTAGTTTAATGGCAACTGAGACCCGGAATGAAGTTTGTAATTAAGGAGCACCACTATATAAACCGAACTACACCACTTACAAGAGAATTCAATCGATATTTTCACTTAGGTTTACTGAATATACTTTTTTTTATTATTAAAATAAAATAAAATTTAAATAAAGTCAATCCAATCTCGATATATAATGCACTCAGATCCTGAATATTAAATAAGAACTTCCCAAAAACCATTAAAATTATAAATCTCTTGAAATCCAAGTTAAAATTAACAAAAAATTTCTAAAAATTCATTTAACAAAACACTAGGAATTTCTTCACATTTAGAATCTCTTAAAATTCTTAGACATCTTATCAAATTCCATAAAATCCTTAAAAATTCTACAAAATCTTTTACAAATTAGAGAAATCAATAAAATTACTTGATAACTTTAAAATCTTTTAAACCCTATAAAATATTCTAAAACTCATAGAATTCTCTTGAAATCTTTGAAATTTGTGAAAACTTCTTAAAATTCTTAGAAACTTCTTGAAATTCTTGAAATTATATAATAACACTTAAATTCCCTAGACCTCCTTTAAAATCCATCAAAATTATTAGTAATCCCATAAACTTTCACAAAATTCCGTTAAAATTCTGCAAAATATCCTGAAATACCTTTAAATTCTACGAAATCTTTTTAAAGTTCTACAAATCTTTTGAGCTTCGTAAAAATCACTTGAAAATTGTCAAAATCCTTTGTCGCAAAGCGAATTTTAAAGACTGTAAAGTGCTGTCATCTATTCGAAAATGGCTTGGAATTTTGGACTTGATGAGTTGTGAGGTCTGCTGTAGACGTGTAAGCGACCTTGCACGAGCAACATGTTTTGTATTTAGACGCTAAATGAATTATAGACTTATTTGTGAACGTTATACTGTACAGAAATTTGAATGTGTTTTGGAAATCATTGATTTGATACGTGATTCAATAGTCCGGGTTTTTTAAATGTCGAGCCCGTGTTAGGCTTATTGTATCGCGCATCTAAATTAATAAACTGGAAAATACAGTCCACTAGACAATTTAAAATACAAGTGACAGTGAATAAAGAATGTGATATCTTGTTACTTGTGATACTTTAATTTTGAATCCTGGAAACTCTTCGAAACTTTTAGACTTTACATACACGCATACATCTAATATTCAAAAA
>UCOH01005882.1:0-10864 GCA_900474275.1 Synergus japonicus
TAATAATAATAATAATAATAATAATAATATAATTCTATATACCTATAATTAATAGTAATCTATATAATATTTAAAATAATAATTAATACAATAATCCTATTGTATATTTTGACACTATCAGAAATACGAGACCACCTTCTTGTGAGGTCAGTTTATCAATATTTTAATAAAATATTGCATAAAAAACGGCAAATTTCAAAGTTTTATAAAAATAGCAATAACTTTTCAAAGATTGAGCATTTATAATATTTTTAGGGGCATAATTAAAACTAGCTGTGAATTCGATTCTGGTGTTCCATTTAACTATATTTATATTTTTAGTGCTCATGTTTGAGCACTTTGCTTCCTCATCATGATAATGTCGCAAATAAATTTTCTTCCTCATAGAGGAAGCATTAACGATAAACTCATAATTTTCTTAAAATTCAATAAAATTCATTAATCATACGGGTCAATCGATTTTCTTTGACGTAAGGAATCTTTCTTTCCTGTACATAAGCTTTGAATTTTCATTATTTGAGAAGGTATAGTCGAAAAATCAATTTTACAACAATTCAAAATCTACGTAAAAATTTTTTAATTCAATATTTTGAAAAATCCTTTGGCACATTTTTAGATATTGGTGGTGCCAATATACCATACAAATTTCATCAATTTATCTACAACTGTCTTTAAGTTAATAGAGCGACAAAAAATGGCGACACCCCCCCCCCCCACACACACACACATATGTGGGCAATTGATTAGAATGTTGTATTAGACATTTATCACGTGAGGAAAGTTTAATTACACGATTTTCAAAATATTAGAAAAATTGACCATTAATAATAATAATGGTAACAATGGTCAATTGGCGACCCTGCAAAACAGCTGATAGGTCCAGCAACTATATTCAAGTAACTAGCACATGTGTAGTATGCGATTTCTCAAACTTCTTTTTTTACACAATTTGCGTAAGTGCTCGGGCTTTGAAGCGCATAGCTAGATTCGGAAAATTTTTCTGAGTGAGTGAAGCACCCTTGGAGTGAAGTTTTGTGCCTTTTTTGCTGGGACAGGGACTAGGCAAAATGTAAGTACTGTTTACCCACACCCCTCAACCCGCGTCTCATCACTTGTAAAAATTCACGTTTTAGCCAAACAAATTTCATTTTGCAGAAAATAAGCAGATAGCCCCTGTCGTACAACCAAAAGATTGTCGATAAAAAAACGACACTTCAAACACATCATTTTTGCGACCTCAAACACCGCGTATTGATAAGATGTAGACACAATGGCGGATTTGAGTAAAGTCTACATTAATTTTTAATGGTTTGAAAATGCTCCAACACCGTTAAATCAGGTTTTATATAATTTAATTACTAGCAGCCTGTTATTCTATTAATTACATGTTTGCATTGTTTAAATATTAATAATAGAATTTATTTCTAAAATTTCATCGAATTACAGAAAACTCCGATGCAATAAGATTTTCTGTATAATAACTATAGTAAGTTTATTCAAAAACATAATTCGTACAGAACACCATCACGGATTCGGTTTATATGGTAATTGCACGCACACCGCTCTCAACCTAAAACGAGGTGTTTGCTGAGTGGCGGTCTAAGATTTTCCCTTTCATAAGCGGATGAGGTACCGAGATCAGCTAGCCTCGCTAATCTAAGCTAAAGGACATACCTGGATTCTTCACTTTTCAACCTCTGGATTTTTCCAAACCCTTAACATCTAGTTGACTATCAAAATTCAAACCTGGGCATTACAATTCATTCGCTGAAAATATTGCTACAAAATAATCATAATTTGAAATTTCCTTAATATTCAAGAAAATGCTGCAAATAACAAAATTGTCGATATATGTACATATATTACTCGCACGTGCGACGGATTGATGTCGCATGTATGTGTCATCATATGCGACACATATCGCTCGCATATCATGTGGGAGGTAACGAAGTGCAACAATTTTCATTTATATTAAAAAAATTCATACTTATTCATTGAGTGAAAATGAATTTTATTATTTTAAAGGCATTTTAAATTCTTAAACTTTAATCGCATTTCACCGAGATACACGTGCGAGCGATATGCGTCACATATGATGATATATATGTCTGCATCAGTGAGCTCACGCGTGCGTCGCACAATTGTTATCTGGGAAATTAATCCTTGATTATTTGAGAAGTTATAATCGAAAAATTAATTTTACAAAAATTATAAGTGTACATTTAAATTTTTTTTCTCCATTTTACTCAACGAAAATTAGGGATAAATATTTTTTCGCTCTGTAGCGCTAATCTTTTTTCAAATATAAATCTGCATACAGAGCGAAAAAATATTTAATCTCGATACTTTTTACACAAAATGAAGAATTCAAAATATAACTTCAAAATCGAATATTTTCATTTTACCTAAAAAATATTTCAATTAGATATTTTCTTGTACTGTACGCATAAATCCAGTTAAAAATGAAGAAATCGAATTTGTAGATTAGAACTTGGCTCCAATACCCTTAATATTTTGAAAAATTCTTTGGCATATTTTGAGATATTAGTTGTGCATATAAGCCTTACAAATTTCATCCACTATTATTTGGACGCAGTACTGTGTCAAAATTATAGTGGCTACAAAAAGCTGCAACACACACACGTTCGGAATACAATTGATTAAAATATTGTATTATATATTTATCAACTGCGGAAAGTTTAATTAAAGGGTGATGGGGGCGGGGGTAAAATGTTAATTCGACAAAAAAGGACTGTTTACAGAATTTTTTTATAAGATACAGGTAATACTGGTATATTTTGGTATAAATATGCATACATAGGACATATGCTTGACATAGGACGTTTTTAGGACGCTCTAAAAACTTCTTTTAATTTTTTGCCCACTGGGCAGCAAATTCGGAGAAGAAAAATCACATTCTCAAATAGTCTCATTTTTTCTGCTTGTTTATTTGTAGATAAATAATTGTTCATACTTAAATTCAAAAATCTGTTTTATAGATGGTCTTGAACAACTATTGTTCAGTATTTTAAAAAAAGACGTTCATGGCCGACATGGGATGACACCTTCAGGCTGGCGTCCCATGAATGCGTTTTGCGTTGCTTCATCATGAGAGAGAAAAAGACAGAAGTATACTTTTGTCTTTTTCTCTCTCATTATGACATAACCCAAAACGCAATCATGGGACGACACCCTATAGCCGTAGCTACAGCCCGATTACCGATTAAGGGTGTTAGAGCAAGTGACAAAATGTCACTTTTTTACTTTAGATTTTAGGAACGCAAAAAATAAACAGTTTTAAGTGCCACTTGGCAAGGAAGTATTTCTCGATGTGAAAAATGGGGCTTAGTATCTGTTTTTCGAATAAAATAATTTATTTGGCTAAAATGGAAAAGTTTCGGCTAACCTAACCTAAAACCTAACCCTAGCCGAAACTTTTCCATTTTAGCCAAACAAATTATTTTTCTCAAAAATCAGATACTAAGCCCCATTTATCATATCGAGAAACACTTCCCTGCCAAGTGGCACTTAAATCCGTATATTCTTTGCGGTCTTAAAATCTAAAGTAAAAAATTACATTTTTTTCCGTTGCTCTAACAGCCTCAACGGTGTTAGAGCATTTTCAAACCACTAAAAAATAAGGTAGACTCACTGAAATCCGCCATTGTGTCTCATTTTAACAATACGCCGTGTTTGAGGCCGCAAAAATAATGTTTTCGAAGTGTAATTTTTTTTTATCGATAGTTTTTCGATTGTACGACAGGGGCTATCTGCTTATTTTCTGCAAAATCAAATATGTTTAGCTAAAACGGAAATTTTTACAAGTGTAGAGACGCGGGATGAGGAGTGCAGGTGAGCAGTACTTACATATTGCCAAATCCCTGTCTAAGGGATTTGGCAATATGTAGAAAAATAAGTTTGATAAATCGCGTACTAGACCTATACTAGTTACTTGACCTGTCAGTTGTTTCGCAGCGACCTCATTGACGATTACTACAAAGTATGGTTGGTAAGGCCGGTCACATACACTTTCGCATCATTGTGTATATGACCGGCCTTATCGACCATACTTCGAGTGTAGTTTGTAGTAATCGTCAAGGAAGGTTCGGATAGAAAGAAATGAATCTTTTTTTAATCAATTTCATTCCGGAATTTGTATCCGAAGTAAACAGTTTCATTTCGATCTAATCCGAAGTCCGATCAAAGATTCCTATCCTAATCAATCCGAGGTCGATCTAAGGATTCCTATTCGATTTAATCCGAAATGAAAAAGAGGTTTCTAATCCGACCTAATCCGAGGTCTATCCTCGATTTCTATCCGATTGAATCCGATGTTAAAGGAAGAATTTTAATCCGAATGAAACCGATCTAATCCGAAGTCAAAGAGAGGATTACAATCCGAATGATTCAGATCTAATCCGTGGTTTAAGGAAGGATTTCAATCCGAATGAATCCAATCTAATCCGAGATCGAAGCAAGGATTCCAATCTAAAATGAAGGATGCTGTTCAGTGACATATTTGAACTTACATTTTTTTAAATATAAATTTTATTTTTAAGTGATTAGTTACAACTTTTTCGGATTCATTCGGATTGGAAAGGATAGAAAATAAGTTCGGATTGGCTTCGGATTCATTCGGATAAAAATAAAGCTACGGATTAGAAAGGATTGAAAGTAGTTCGGATTAATTTCGGATTAAATCGGATTGAGGGCACACATTGAAAAGGATTGAGCAGTAACTTCAGTTTAGAACTATGGATAGAAAAGGATTAAAATGCGTTTGGATTGATTTGGATTGGGATAACGGATTGAAAAGTGTGTACGGATTGAATATCGGATTAATTCGGACTGAGATTTTTGTTGGTCATGGATTGAAAAGGATTGAAAGTATTTCGGAATTTTCTCGGATTCATTCGGTTTAAAGTCGGATTCATTCGGATTCAACTTTTTAGAGACTGACGGATTGGAAAGAATTTAAAAGAATTAAAAAATCTTTTTTGATGAGGCTCGGATTCATTCGGATTGACCGTACGGATTCATTTGGATTGGAAGTACGGATTAAAAAGTGTATTCGGATAGATTTCGAATTCCTTCGAATTAGGGACCACGGATTAAAAATGATTAAAAGGTAAGCTTCGGATTCATTCGGATTGAATTTGGAGTTGAGACACAGATTAAGAAGGATTAAAAAGGATTAAAAAACCCCTTCGGATTAGATCGGAATAAAACTGTTTGGTTCGGGCTGGTGAGAAAAATTGTTATGTAGACGGTCGTGCGTGAGTAAAATGTGACTGATTATAGAAATGCCTAACTTCAAATTTATTTTTCAAATTGGAAAAAATGTGAAAAGCGGGAGATTTAAAAATGTAAATAAAGTACGAAAATCGTGCTTATTAGTAGAAAACATTTATAGAATAAATTGTTTATTTATAAAATGGAAGTGAACAGTGTTTTAGTAAATGGGATTGATTAATAAATTAGTGACAGTTGAGTGATAAATATTATTCTGATAAATAAGTTTTGAGGATGTTGTATAAATAATAGGAAATAGATAAAGATATGTAAGTATTATATAAAATTATTATTCTTAACACTTTTTAATTATAAAAAAGTGATATTTTCTAATGATCCTCATCTTTAGGTTATAAATATATTTACTTTGGAGGAATTGTACAAATAATTGTTAACAAGTGATATTAAAATTAAAATTATAAAGTACAATTGTCAAAAGTAATCATATACAATACATAAGTTAAATTATATTAACTTATATTATTAACTTAAATTATATTAAGGGCGATGGAATCTGAAAGTAAAAACTGTCAACAAACTGTCAAAAACTGTCAACAACTGTCAAAATCTGTAGAAAGACACAAGTATATCACCAGGATTTTCAAATACCCTCTCAAAGGCAAAAAAGGAAAAATTCCTATGTTTTTGATAGCAACAAATAGAGAGAAGAAATGAATCGAGGGGGCTTGATGATCAGTTCTTCGAAAACTCACTTTTATAGTCCTAAAATAGCGTGTCATTATTTCTTGTCAGAAACGGCGGACATTTTGACTTCCATGTTGGAAGAAACTAAATATTGATACCTGATAGAGATATTCTGCAATTGACTCTAATCTGCCGCGCGATTCAAAATCGAATTAAATTGACCAATGGGAGAATTACTCTAGCAGGAAGCCAACACGTGCTGCGCGTGCAGGGTGCCACTGTCGCAGCTGTCAATATTTAGTTTCTTCCATCATGAAAGTCAAAATGTCCGCCGTTTCTGACAAGAAATAATTACACGCTATTTTGGAACTATAAAAGTGAGTTTTCGAAGAACTGATCATCAAGCCCCCTCGATTCATTTCTTCTCTCTATTTGTTGCTATCAAAAACATAGAAATTTTCCCTCTTTTGCCTTTGAGAGGGTATTTGAAAATGCATCAGATAAGTTGACAGAATTAGACAGGCGCGCAACAAATGTCTCAAAACAGTGGGTGTCGGGAGCCACCCTACACATTAAAAACTAGCTGTAAAGTTATATCACCTTTTGTGCTCATTTAATGAGCACTGTGCTTCCTGTAAGCAAATATGATTTGCTTCCTCATAGAGGAAGCAATAAGAAGTTTATATATTTAACTTTATTTTTCTTTTCTTTATTTTAGATAATAATTTTTAATATTTAAAAACGTTGTTCCTCTTCCAGCATTATTCATTCTTCCCCCTCTCCCTAAATTCTTCAAATGTACCCCTCTTGCCCTACTCTTCCAACCACCCCCTCTGCCCCTCCAAGTCCAAACTTCTCCTTGTCCCCATACTCACCAAATTGTCCCTTCTCCTTCTCTTCCTAGATTAACATTTTCCTTTTTTTTTTCCTTCTTCCTTTTTCTTTTCTTTTTTATTTTTCAATCTGATAGTATTATAAAAAAAATAAAGATTATTAAAAACATCAATATATTAAATTATTAAATAATAATTTATTTTTTTTTTAACTTTCTCAATTAAATGCATTAATCATACAGGTCAATCGATTCGTCTCGGCATAGAGAATATTTATTTTCCTTACGTCAACTCAAAATTTTGATTATTTTAAAACATAGAGTGAAAAAATAACTTTCAAAATTATAAATAAACATAACTTCCTTATTTTTTAATGAAATGCATTAATCATATAAGTCAATCGATTCGTCTCGATGAAAGGAATCTTCATTTCCCTTACACAAGCTTTAAATTTTCAATATTTGAGGAGTTATAGTGGAAAAATGAATTTTACGAAAATTATAAAAGTACATCAAACTTTTAAAATTAAATATTTTGTGAAACCTTTGTAAGAAATTCAACTAGGTATATAGTGGAATAACTATGCAAAATTTCATCAATTTATCTCTACGCGTTTTCAAGAAATTGCTGGATCGTGACACACACACACACACATCCGGACATCTTTTCAGATCATCATATTAAATATATTGCCCTTGAAATATGTTCAAAAAAACCTTTTTTAGGAAACTGGATTTTGTCACCACTACATACCTTCCTCTATGAGGAAGCAATAAATAAAAAAACCAAAAAGAACAAATTAAAAACCCTCAGAAAGTGCATTTATTTTGGAATTGTATTATCCATCTAATAATTTAGACAATCATGCATATTGCAAGTAGGTATACTCGAATTACTGTCTGGGTGTTCTGACACCCAGAACCCCGTGCTAGTCGCGTCCCTGGGATCTGAGTTTTTCTACATGAGGAACTTGAAAATTCCATCAGCCTTAACGGTGTTGGAGCATTTTCAAACCACTAAAAATTAATGTAGACTTTACTCAAATCCGCCATTGTGTCCACATCTTACCCCCTCAACCCGCGTCTCATCACTTGTAAAAATTCACTTTTTAGCCAAACAAATTTCTTTTTGCAGAAAATAAGCAGATAGCCCCTGTCGTACAACCAAAAGATTGTCGATTAAAAAAACGACACTTCAAACACATCACTTTTACGACCTCAAACACCGCGTATTGGCAAAATGTGGACACAATGGCGGATTTTAAGGCATTCCACAGATTTTGCTATTCTTCTGTGTTTGTTTACATGTTTTCGTGAAATGCTGCAACAGGCTTAAGGGCCTTGACTCTTTTGATTGTCTTCGAGACAAAAGTGTACAATCTACCCGGTCCTATCCGGTTTCTAACCGACAAATGGAAACCACAAATTAATTATTTAAAAGTACTAAATTCATTTTTATCCGTTTTATATCCGATTTCTATAAGGGTCTTGACTCTGGTGATTGTCTTTTAGACGGAAATGTACAACCTGAGTCGGATACATGTCGATGACGGAAATCGGATATAGGTATCTGCTAGGACCCGGATAGAACCATATTGTTAACCAAGATACAAATTGCATAGGAGTCGGATTGAAACATTATATGAAACCAGATAAGAGCCGGATAGGAATTCAAATTCTATCTGGTTTCACATAATATTTCTATCCGATTCCTATGCAATTTGTATCTTGATTAACAATATAGTGCTATCCGGTACTAGCAGACTTGTTTCCGATTTTTGTATCCGATTCCTGATCGGGTTCTATTCGGTATCGTGTAATGTTTATATCTGATTTGTATCTGGATCTGCAAGATACTATACAAATTGCATAGGAATCGGATAGAAGCATTATATATGAAACCAGAGAGAACTCGGGTAAGAGCCGGATAGGAATCAGATAGTATCTTGCAGATATAGATATCCGTGTGGAAATATGTCGAAAAAATGTGTTACCATCATCTCAAAGTTTAGTGTAATGGTTAGGGAGCTGGACTCGCGTCCCGTAGGTCATGCGTTCGATTTCCCCTGCGTGCGTGCGAAATTTTATTTGTTATTTATGCGTTAAAATTTACAAATATCGATTATATTTATAAGTATATCCATAATATATCAACGAAAAAACCATGTTCTTAATTAATAACTATTTTTTATAAGATTTATTTTTATTTTTCAGTGGCTAGTTAAACTGTCTATAAATCGGATATAAACACTATACGATACCGGATAGAACCCGGTTAGCAGTCGGATACAAGTCGGGGACAAAAATCGGGTACAGTCCAGCTAGAACCAGATAGAATTATATTGTAAACCAAGATACAAATTGCATAGGAATCGGATAGAAACATTATGTGAAACCAGATAGAATTCGGGTAGGTGTCGGATAGAAATCAGATAGTATCTTGCAGATCCAGATTGTCGGGGACAAACATACTTAAATATAAATTTATTCTGACACCGGCTGAAAGACTCTTACCGAATCGGGCGCAAACAGTGTAAGGCCTTTGGAATTTTTGTTCTTATAGGATGTATTGCAGTTGGGAACACAGCACGTCATCGTTATGAAGCTTCTATTTATTTATTTACTAGTCGCCAACAACATATTTTTTATTGCACTCGCAAACTTTTTGACTTGACATATACATATAACCTTACTTTTAAAAGCAACACGCAGAGTTCGAAGAGCTCGGACCACTCACTCGCACAAATTCACGAGAGAAAAGAAGACGGGTATATTTGTACCGCGCATGTGCGAACAATCTGCCTCCGTGCCTTACAAGAAGGCTGGTACTTAAAGTGCAGTTTCTATTGACATTTCTGAACACTTCCCAATGCATTGTTCGATCTCCTTACTATTCCTCCGTGTTGCATACTATCTTATAATAACATTTATTTATTACTCACCAAAATATTTTTCACGTAAAACCGTCAATCATGCGTCTAAACACAACAGACATAACAAACCATAAATATAAAACGCAAAGATGCTTTGAATTACTTTGTAGAGATAAATAAATTATAAATAATTAATCTTGCAATCTAATTTTCTATTTCTAATAAATAATGCAATTTCTAATAAATTTATATTTACTACATAATCTAGAAACCTTTTTTTAATAACAATTTATTCATATTAACATTATCATTTTTTCAGTTTTTATTTGTAATTTTAAAGTTACCGCTATTGGAAAAGTTTTTCTTCCAATTTTCCATTTTCCACATCGGCAGAACGTGTATTTTATCCTTTACTTATTTGGTCATAGGCCCCGCAGGCTAGGGCTCCATCCATATATTCTTACATCCATGAATGGAAATGAGTTGTGACGACCCGATCTCAGGGCCGTCTATTAGTTCGTATTTGAAATTTTTAGAAAGGCGCGAATTATTTAAAAATAATTAGATCTATTGATCGGTTTATAAATATAAGCTCGGAAAGTTCTCAGGGTGAAATTAAGACTGCGAAGGTAAAATGAAGACTGTTTTTATTTAAAAGTGTCGATAGAGAAATCTTAAGTATCGCACTTGAACTCTTGTCGAACTTGGGATAGAGCGAACTTTCCAAGCCAAGAGCCTAGAAGAATCTGTTTCTGCAACTTAAAACTAGAAGACAGAAAGATGGGTAAATAGTACGAAGTAGAGGGAGATTTACAAATTTTAGAAGAGGTGGAACCCTACTGAAAATTCCTGTATGGGTTCCTTTATAGGATCCTATTATATGGATCTTTAAAGAGAACTGTACATATTCCTATTAAGTTTCCCATATAGTTTCTCACGTGTGTGTCATTAAAGGAAAGGTGACAGGGATCCTATGTAGGTTTCTGTGTAGTTTCCTGATCATACAGAAAATTGGTACGTATACATATTGAAAGACGGTTCCCATGTAGGATCCTTTACCTTTTATTTCCTATAAAGGTTCCTATGCTCCAGACTAAATTACTCAGCAGGGGAAACTGTACAAGATCCTCTGCATGTATCCCAATTAAATGTATAGTTTCCTGTGTAGGAAACTTTGCAGGGTCCTATAAATTTTTAGAAATTAAAATTATTCCTATACAGG